>RJWJ010028364.1:0-21412 GCA_004363605.1 Indri indri | reverse complement strand
ACTTTCATTTGACTCTCAGGTGTGGGAGACCCTATCTATGTCTCATCATCTGTTTGTCATCTGCACAAAGTTTCATAGCTTCTTTATGAGGTAAGAGACATTACAATAAAGATCAAGAAGGGCACGTAAGGTGTGCGATGGCCAATAATTTTCCCAGAGAGTTAGTTGTCTGCCTTCCTGTCCTCTTTGTGCATTTATCTCGCTTGTGCGAAACCCTGAGTGATTTAAGTGGGTTCTCCAATCTGCGGTGTTCTGGTTGTCAGTGGGCAGGGGTGAGGTTAGGGATGAAAAGCCAATTTTAGATATTCTCCTGGTATTGATCTTCATTTATCAGAAAGGCTTTTGCTGCGCTGGTTCACTTCTGTGCTTAGGCAAAGGCTTTTACAGATTCACCGCTACAACTTACTTAATCTATTATAAAGTAGCATCAGCATGCAGGTTGTTTTCCCCCTTTCTTTGACCCAGTTTTAAAAACATCCAACTAAAAATGCTTCATTAAGTTTACACAGAGGTTGCAAGGCAATCAAAATTCCTCCTACCATTGTTACCAGAAGAATTACTATAAGGCCTTTACATCTTACCCTCCAAACGCTTCTGTCTTTTGGGCTACAGAACGGATGCCATGTAAGAAATACTTTACCAAAATCCAATTGAACTGTCAGAGGTTCCTTTTTTTCCCCCCTTCCTTTATTCCTTTTCCATTATCGCTGATTATCCAGCTTATAAATTCCACGTTCACACTTTCTCTTTGGCCTGCCTTCTCCCTGCAGAGCAATTCTGGAAACCAGGACTGTGGCCCTAAGGCACAGGCTATTAAATACCAGCACTCCAAGTCACAAGAGTGTGTTCCGGCTCTCTCTTTGAGGGCAGCCCATGCAAGGCTCACTGCTTAGAGATAAATATGGTCAAAGCAAGTGAACGTTTTAAAAGCTCTTTTAAGTGGTCCTTCTTGGGGTACAGTGGTTCCTGTTCCCTCCTGTCCGGTGTGGTTTTTTTCTTACCTACGCGGACCACAGAAAGCACAACTTTTACCAACAAGCTTTTCCTCGCTCACAAGTCTGTCATTTTGTTCTCTGCTTTAGATTTCCTTATGCTGAGAGTTTAAAATTGCAGCCTCAAGCTCCCAAGCAATCAGCAAATGTCAAATGTCCCCAAGCACAGCAACCAGCTGAGCTACTGAGGCACTGCATGCTGAATGGAGATTGTATTATTATTATTATAATGTTTCTGGTGGGGCGGGTGGGGAATAGGAAAGTAAAAGAACAGGAAAAAAACAGATACCTTGCACAGACACAAGGACATTGTCTTCAATTGCCCAACATCCTCTAATCACCAAAGTCGTTCTAACACTAAATTCGGGGGGAGCTTGCTAACTTCATTGCCACCCGTGCCTTGAATAAATGATAAATGGCATTGCGTGCTTCTAATTGTTCATGAATTTGTTTTAATACCTAGAATTTTTCTCCCATGTAGGCTGAACTTCCCCTCACTTTAAATTGTCTGTTTACTTTAATTAAGCCTTCCGGGCTCTCCACCTTATTGAGCTTGACAAGTATTAATTTACGGTGAGCATTTTTTTCTTTTTCTTTCTTTCTTTTTTCTTTTTTCTTTTTTTTAGTTTTTTTTTTAACTTGTGTCCTCTCTTCCTTGCCTGGCAAAGAAGCCAATGAGCAACTGACAAGCAACATATTGCTAATCCCGCTTCCTTCGTGGGAAGGTGTCTCGATCAATACAAGTCAGAATCTCCACGTCACTCCTGCTGATAGTCTATGTCGCGCATCTTTATATTGGCTTCTTAGCATAGGCATCTTTAGCTAGGATCTGGCAGACAGGGAGACGCTGAAAAGTTCTCAACTTAACATTCCAGCTGTGGCGACAAGAAAAAAAATATTGTTGGGGTTAAATCTGGGGGACTGCTGAGTCTTCCTCCTACCACTTATATCCTGATTTCAAACTGCATTCTGCTATCTGGTTCTTTATGTCTCAGTCCAGATTTTGCTTCTCCTGAGAAATTTTCAGGGACCCCCCCTCCCCATGCCACCCACAGTTAAGTAAGGTTCCTCTTCCCTGCTCTCAGAGCACCATCTGTTTTTTCCATCATAGTGCATCTTATATCCTATTTAAATTAACTTAGCAATTTAATTTAAATTGACTAGATTGTCAGCTCTCCAAGGAGCGAGAGCCTGTCTTACTCATTGTCGTATCCCACCTGGCGAATAGTAGCTTCTCAAGAAAGAGACCTCTATTGAATATGATTTGTAAGCTCTGTGATCTGGAAGCTAGAGAGAGCTCCCGCTCTTGCGTTCGTGTTTCAGATAGACGATCGAGTCGCACGTGGCAAATGCGCCTGCCTCTTTAGATCTAAATAGAGTGCGTTTTTAGGCAGAACAGGGGCACTTGGAGACGGTGGGCCAGTGAGGATTGACTCTTCGCCGTCTCCAGTCTCTCACCCTCATGCAGAGACGATCAGGGCCAAGATGCATATTTATGATCTCTGGATGAATGTGCCTTCCCTACCTGCCCACGGGGAGCTCTCCCCTGAGCCTCTCCTCCGCCAGCCACACTTCTCTGCTCTGATGGATGGAGCTGACCGGGCAAATTGCTATGCTGATGAACTGCTCAGCTACCTGAGCAAATGTTCCAGAGAGATCTCCAGGGATATACCACATTTTAGAGAAGGATTCATCCACAGCCTGGGGTGAGCCTTTTAGCCCTCAGCTAGTTGAGTATGGTGGGGTAAGGAAGACGAAAGGACTACAGTCTTAGTGCTCACTTTTCGGCAACCCGAGTGCCTGTCCTTGGGCTGGCGTTATTGCATTTTTCACTCCTCCCAGAAAGTTATTCAAATTGAGACCTAGAGGTCTGGGTGTCACTGTGCTCATTGAAAGAGCAAAATCAAGAAGCTGAACTGAAAGCACTTAAAGGAAGGATGCATTACCTTAAAATATGCAGATGGAAAACTGACATTATTGTCAATGTCAGAAGTCACCTTTCCGAGTAAACATTTACCTCTGGGCAAATGCGGGGATGTGTTTCTTTCCGTTTACAAATGACTGGGTATGCAAATGCAGGGGGTTAGAGTTGTGCCCCTGAATGTGGAGTTGTCTTCTTTCATCTATCCATAATGAGGAACATGCAGGAATCTGTCAAAAAGGCATCATGGGCTTGATTTGTGCCTTCTGAATAAAGGGGATTTCAGTGTTAAATCTGCCAGCTGGTTTTGTGCCTAAGTATTACATCAGTCTCTTGTATGATCTTGCATCCTGTGCAAAATGCAATATTTTGGCCTAATGGGCAGGATTAGCACGAGCTGGGAAGCCATAAATGAAAGTTTCTTGTTTCTAGAGAGCAAGTTAGAGCTTTTATATTATCTGCCGCGGAGCTTGGTGAATTTAAATGTATCTCTTGGGCTTTGGTAATATTCGTGTTAATGTCAAAATTGATCCCATTGTTATTGAGATGTGTGATTTTTTCAGGCCGGAGATGCACAGAGCCTGTTGCCAGAGCTGATGAATATCTGCACGGGACACGTTCTTTCCAACCTTTTCCCAGAATCGAATGAGGTTATCATGGTGCCTGCTACCGTATTCTGTTCATAGGTCTGCATTTTCCTGCAAATCACTCATAAATTTAATTGATATTTACTTAGAACCTACTATGCACCAGGCACTTTGCTTGACTCTGGGAATCAAGTAAACACTGTTGCAGTAGTGACCAACAGGATCTGGGCTCTTCTCCTGCAGGACCTGTCTCTACGTACAGAGAGGAACAATAAAATAAATGAGCAAGCAAAACCATTATAACCACACATTCACGCTAGTGTGATGTGGGTGGAAGGAGTAGGGAGAGAAGACAGGGAATTATGGTGAGGGGAGCCCCTAGATCAGGCGATGACCAGATGGTCTTTAAGCTGATACGGGATGAGGTCAAGCCCCCCTTGAAAACAGAGGGGGAAAGAGCTTTCACAGCAATGGGATTTAACATATGCAAAGGTCCTAAACTGGGGAAGAGTGTACATGTCTGAAGAATTAAATGGAGGTCTAGTGTAAAACAGAGGGACAGAGCTGGATGAGATGGAATTACAGACGTTCCCACAGAGAGCAGATCATGCCATGCTCTGCGGCCATCGCAAAGAGTTTGTTACTCTATCCTGAGTGCGGTTAGAAGCCATAGAAGGGTGTTTCTTAGTTCAGCCTATTTCTTTACTAAGTATATTTTTCACACCCATTAGAATGACTATTATTAAAAAAATTAAAAATGGGAAATATAACAAGTGTTGGCAAGGATGTGGAGAAATTGAAACCCTTGTGCATAGCTGGTAGAATGCAAAATGATACAGTTGCTGTGGAAAATGGGATGGTGCTTCCTCAAAAAATTAAATATAGAATTACCATATGATCCGATTCCACTTCTGAGTATATACACATAAAAATTGAACGCAGATATTTGGTACACACATGTTCATAGTGGCTTTATTCACAATAGCTAAAAGGTAGAAACATCCCAAGTGTCTGGCACCAGATTAATGAATAAACGAATGTAGCATATACATGCAATGAAATATTATTCAATCTTAAAAAGTAAGGACATTCTGACACATGCAACAACATGGATGAGACTTGAAGACACTATGATAAGTGAGATGAGCCAGACACAAAAGGGCAAATACTGTGTGAGTTATTAATAGTAGGTACCTAGAGTAGCCACACTCATTGAGACAGAAAGTGTAATGGTGGTTGCCAAGGACTGGAGGGAGGAGGGACTGGGGAGTTGTTGTTTAATGGGTATGGAGTTTTGGTTTGGAAGAATGAAAAAGTTCTGGAAATGGATGGTGACGATAGTTGTGCAATAGCATGAATGTACTTAATGCCACTGAACTGCACCCCTAAACATGATTAGGAAGCTAAATGTTATTTATATTTTAAAGTGATAAAAAATCACTCTATTTTAGGCTAGATAGAAAGGAAGCAACAGAATAATAAGCAAGATAGAGAAGAGGCTACTGCTTTACTCCCGTGTCAAAACAGTGGTGGTCTAGTGGCAGTAGAAAGGCAGAGAATCTCTGGCTTTGAGACATATGTTAGACAAAAAAGTCACAGGACTTGTTTAGAGATAACGTCACAGTTCTTTGTAGTTTGAACTCCGATGCGCTGATACACTTGAAGCCTGTAGGCCACACTTGTGGGCGGGCAAAGACTGGCAAAATCCCTTTGACTGGCAGAAGTGTTTGAGCTTGGTGTCTTTGTGCATGACAAGGAGAGTTTTATTTTTAAACTCTTCGGTACTCTTGGATGGAGTGTGGGAGCAATCGCTGTTGACACGTGAATATTTGCCCGCACTGTCATACACAGTCATATGCTCAGCGTGAACATGACTTGTCTTGAGATTTGCAGTGATAACTAGCATGTGGCTAGAGTTGTTCATTCTCTTCCTTATTAGTAATGCACATCTTCCATTAGCATATGCAACTAACTACTCCCTTTCCCCTGTGTAGTGTTGACATTCATTGTAATGATTTATTATCCAAGCTAAATAACCCTCAATATGAAACAACAAACATGCCTGTGTTTGTGTTTTCCGTTCATTTTGTTTTCTTTCTTGCTTCCGCATAAGTAGGTAATTCTTTATGTGATAATTATGTGGTATTTAGAAACAAGCAAGGGGAAAGCCCACTGGAAAGGATAAGAATGTTGGTAAGGTTTATTTTTAAAAACGTGAAAATCCAACAAATTTTGGTGACATCTCACATTAGTGCCTTGGAGTTTAAGAAATAATATAGATTATTAAGAAAATCTCTGTTATAAGCAAACACTCTGTATAAGACTTAATGATCTGTGAAAGGGCCACATTTGGGCTTTCTGGGGAGCCTCCTAAGCCCCCAGAAGTCCTGCTTTATTTATTTGGGATGTTTCCAGAATGGTCTGAACCATCAGGAGCACATAATGGTTATAAAGTGGTAGAGAGTCATGGCCAGGATGTGGAGCTCTTGAGTTAGACTGCATGAGTTTGTATCCCAGTAAAGCCACTGACTGACTGTGTGATCTTGCATGGATTACACAAGTTCCTGAGCTTCCATGTCCTTGTCTATAAAATGGGGACAGCAGTCATGCCTTTCTCATGAGATTCTTGTGACGATTAAGTAAGATACTAAGCTCATTCTAAGATAGGCACCTGCAACAGTGCCAGTCTTAGAGTAAGTGCTCAATAAATGTTAGCTGTTATTATCATCAGTGAACTGCAAATAATGTTCCCACAAGAAAGACGTTATATATGAAAATAAAGATACATGCAAAGACATTATATAAAAGCATGAAGAGAGAAATATACACGTGGAGGTCGTTATTTATGTGAGTATTTACATATGACAGTGAAACGAGTGTGGAAAGGGCTTCACAGTTCATGTAGTGCTTTGTGTTCATAATGAAGGTTTGGCAGTGTTTCGCCTTGTACAACACAGATTGTAAATCTTGGTTCCTAACTAGTTTGATGTTATTTCAAAGGCACATCCTTACTCACTCTGGTCATTCTATTTCTTACTGAATTTGTGTTGCCCATTTTAATCACTGTGACCAATTTTGGACATTGGAGCCTTTTCATTGGCTAATGATAATTTTCATATCTTAAATCACACAAACAAACTGCATTATTTTTCATACAGTTAAATTACCTTACCTGGCTTACTATGGCAGTTTTGTTTTCTAAAGAATAAGAAACACTAATTTTTTGTCCATTTGCCACTTAAAAACTAAACAGGTTATTTTGTGCCATATGCTTTTCCCCAATAGAAAACTGTTATTGATGTTTTGTAAGTATGATATTCCATTCAAAGGTAAAAGGCTGCTTCCACTTGCCATTTTTCTAGTGATTTTTTTTCTACACTGTGTCTGCAAGTCAACACTCCTGGGCTCAATTAAAACATGCATTTTGCCACTGGATTTGCAGAGAAATGATCAAACTTGAATACTAATACCTGGGCTAGTGCCTATGAATATGAGCATGGTGCCCATTGAGGAATGGCTTTCAAGACAATGGGCAGTGAACTCAGGAAGCCCGGGGGATGGTTACAGCCTGGTGCAGGTCTACAGCTAGAGTTCGCTAGGTTTTGTCTGCAAACACAGAGTGTTGTTTATTAAAATCACAAAGTGATCACTATCATATCCACATGGGAAACTCAAAGCCACCAAAACTATACCACTTTCTGCCTTCCCAGGGCCTAGTGATCCCCATAGGGCAGAGGTTAGTTTTCCCAACTGTGTTCTGAGGACCTAACCATTGCATCATGATAATGATTAATATTTGCTGAGTTCTTACTATGTGTCAGGCCCTCTGATCCTGGTTGGAGCTAGAACAGTGACCAAAGGCAGCCACAGCCCCTGCCTCATGGAGCATCCCTTCTAGGGATTGGGGGAGAAGGTGATGTAATCATGGGAATCAACAGAGCAGAATGACGAAGGCTTGATGACTAGCAATGAGTACTGCGGGCAAGGGGAGCAGTGCACGTACAGCTCTGGGGCAAGTAGGACCATGGACAGGTGAGGAACTGAGAGTTCTTTCTGGGTGGTTGGAGCCAGGGAAAGCAGGTCCAAAATGATGCTAGAGAAATGGTAAGAACCACCTAGGCTATGTTAGAAGTTTTCTCAACGTTGAATACCAACCTTAGTACAACAGGAGGTACTATTGATAGTATCTTCCCAATGTTTTGGCAAAATTGGTGAATGAAACTCATTTTTTGCCTGGGAAGGGGCAGATGTGGGATTTGAACCAGAACTTGAGCTTGCAATCGTCGTGTGGTACTTCCTCTCTAAGATGCATCCCAGACATTATTACAGAGTTTTGACTTACAAAGTCATTACCCAGTGTCAATGTGGTCTTTCTATAGAGTCTGTTACGTAAGTCTGCCATTGGTTTGCTTTTCATCAAAAAGAAACGAAGCTAACTGCTGGAAGACTAAACAGAGTACAAAGATGAGCTTTTACACAGCCATGGTTACCTTTACACTGCATCCTAGGTCTATACGACTCACAGGGAGGCTCACAAATCAGGGTTTGAGTGCTGCTGGTCTCATTGCACAGTGCCATGGCTGGGAGAGGACAGTAGGGCTTTCTTAGCAGGTACCAAGTTGTAAAGCCAAAAAATAGAATTTAAAGAGAGCACAAGTTGCGTTATAGTCAAGAATAGTTTCAATGTACTTAGGAATAAAAGTCATCCTCTGAGGTTCAATGTGAGGAGGAGAAGAGAAAAGAGGGGAGGGGAAGAGAGAGGAAGGAAGCGGAGAGGAGAGGACATTGCTACACTGTAAGGCTACTTCAGTCTTCCTCTCTCAACTTTTACTTTGAAGCTAAACACTTGATAGATTAGCCTAGCACTGAAGAAAATGCCCTCTTTTATGTGTGAAAGCTTGGTAATTGCTGCAGAAAGATACTTAGTGGCTCCTAATATTCATATGATCAGATTAGTTTTGAATCCTACCTCAGCAGAGGATGTTGGATTAATCCAATTCGTGCCTGTTTACCTTGCCTGTGTGTTCACTTTTTTCCCCAATCATTTTATCCTTTCCGTTAGCTTCAGTGGGTGCTATCAACAAAGCTACTCCATTATCTTAGAGAACAAGTCAAGTACCAGTTCAAAAAGAAAAGGAGTAGATTTAAATGTTTGAAGAGGAATGGGTTTTGTTAGTTTATTTGTTTTTGCTTGTTAGTTTGTTTGCTTTCTTGGTAACAGTTGAAACAACTCTATGGCTTTCATCCTATGCTACTAAAATTTTGTTGGGCAGTTAACATCTCAATTCATAGACAACTGTCTCATGACCAATCCTCTCTGAGCTTTGAACATATGGCTGTGTCTGATGGCTTCGCTGATTTCACCAGGGAGAGTTTTAGAAGATCTCTATTTGAGGGGGCAGCCACTACACAGATGAGTGATACACTGCTGGAATTAATCATTGCTTGCCAAGTTTGAGAATTGATTCATTCTAAACTCACAGCCCAAAACTTGTCTAAAAGCTGAAATATTTTTGATTAGCTGGACCCAGCTCCCCTGCATAGACCCTCTGACCCAGTGTCATTTGTGTTTTTCTATTAACGGTGAACTATGTATTTGAACACCCTCGTGTGAAATTCACTTTCTAATTATATAAATATGGTGGTGGCCATATAGTCTCTGGGACTGATAATTAAGAACGATCTTACCTTGCAACTCCAGGCTTCCTTTTCTCTGAGAAGGATTCCTTTCTTCCCTAAATGAAAGTGGCATTTCAGCCATCTGTCGTAGGCTGCTGTCAATAAAGGAATCCAATCACATTTTACCCACGTTATTCTGCATGAATAATAAACTTGGTCTTTATAAATTCATGTGTGTTCCCTGAAATATAGGAGTGGCCTCCAGTATTTCTGAACTTTCCTGAGATGAAATACCACTTGAGCAAATAATAGATCAAAAAATATCCTAATAATTACTGAAATCTAATGGGAAAAAGTGGCAGAGATTACCGGTGAGGGCTGCCAGGCAGTCTTGGAAATCTACCTAAAAGCATGTCAGTCGGGTGAGCTTTTTTCCCTGACCAATGTCTCACTGTCAGGACATCTCACTTATGGCTTGATTAGCTTTTTTTAGGCAGCATGGCTCTCTATTCATTTTGGAAGTTATCCCAGTGGGCATTCTCCTAGGTTTCCCTGGAGAGAGGGTACAGGCCAACGTCTCTCATTTTATGTTAGGACTTTGAAGTCTGACGTTTTCAATTACCTACCAGGCCTGGCATTTTCTTTGAATAAAACACTTACCAAGTATCAGACCCACTTTTCTGCAGTTCCTAATACAAAAAGCACCCTATTAATAGTTTGCTTCATATAGATTGTCACCATGCCAAGTGTAAGCACCTACAGTAGCCAGGCTTGCATGTTAAATAGAAGCAGTATTCTGTTAACCAGAAAAACAAATAAAACTATTCTCCATTTTCTATATGTTTAACCTCCTTGAAACTACTGACAGGTCTTTTATTTTGGAAGTATATTTTACAGGAAAGAAGACTTCCTAAATATGATTTAATTCTTTTCTTCCCTCCAGAGAAATAGGATTTAAAACTTGTGCTTGTACCCTCCAGAAATGGTTCAACCAAACAAAGTCAAAATATCACAGCAGTGAAAAAAGATGCTGTATTGTTTCAGACTCAAGATCTGTCTCTTGTGATAAAGAGATTTAAATTCTTACTATTCACCGAGTGAGAGCCAATCTGAGCCACGGAATGTATTGAAATGATAGAATGCTTTCAAGTTTAGCATTTTTTTTGTGTGCTCCATGGTTGGAAATTCTGTTGGAGAAATATGGTTAGACTATTTTGACAATTTTTAACCTGCTTAAATTGGATTTTTTAAAGTGCACAAATTGATGTTCTGCCTACTTGGAGTATGTTTTAAAGATACCAAGACTTCAAAGAAAAACAGTGAGAGTAAATCAGATGCAAACATCCCTGTATCCATCCTAGCAAAATTAGTTTAGGATTTCCTAGGGCAATGCTAAATTAGAATGATGTTCTGGCATCAGGGCAAGTACCACTGTTAATCGTCTTTTTTGTTATGAGGGGTGGCTGAGAAAAGAAAAGATATTTTTATATCTTGTAGGAATCACTAAATCACATCATCTTCATAGATATTTTCTAAGGATATAATTAAAAATTCTTATTGCCCTTGCAACTGTCATGGATAATTGTGTCAGTTTCTGGTCCCTTGGAATTTGGGGTGTTAGGTGGCCTTTCTTACCCTTGCTGTTCTTTCCTGCCTTCCTATTTGGTCATCAGATATCTTTCTCTGTCTTACTGCCGGGTAAATTAGGTCTCGAAAACAGCAACGAGTATTAGACACAATATCGGCTCCAGAAGCTGAAAGCATTTTTTTTAAATGAAGCTAGAGAGATGGAGTGATCTGCTTGATAATAAAGCTTAGCTTTAATGCCAGCTCCATGCTGTTACAGCATATTACTAAACAGCAAGAAATGTGGCACAGATGTTGTGGCGGCCATATTTTACACCATCCAAAAGGTCATGTCGCTTGTTATTACATTCAGAATCAATATTAAGTGAGCGTTCCAAATTTCAGCTGTCAGTTGAATTTATTGCTGCAAACCAAAGCTGAAGGGTTCTCGACTGTGATTCAAGCAAGCTAACAAATTAACTAATATAAGGGCATGCCTGGAAGATGCAGGTGACCCACATGCCGATGACAAAAGCTTGGTTCCTACCTTGCTGCAAGAAAGGGATGCCCCAGTCGCCAATCAGATCGCCATTTCATTAATAAAGAGAAGGAAAGAAGGAAGGAAGGGAGGAAGGGAGGGAGGGAGGAAGGAAGGAAGGAAGGAAGGAAGGAAGGAAGGAAGGAAGGAAGGAAGGAAGGAAGGAAGGAAGGAAGGAAGGAAATTAACTGTCAAGTGGATGAGATATCCTGAGGGCAAGTTCTTTAGACAGTGTGATGTATACGTATCTATCTGACAATTCTCAAGATCATAGCTAGCACACATTGGAGATTACTTGCATTGCCAAATTTGCCCAAAGTTCTGCTCACCTAACTTCCTCCATGGTCTTCTTTAGACCTAGACATGGATGCACTGAACCAGGTGCTAACTGGGCTTTTTCATCTCAGCCTTTATCATCTCAACAGCTACATGGGGAGAGTCTTTCTTATAGTCATTTCTAGAAAAGGTACAAAAATATCTAATAGATAGACACCCATTTGATTCACACATGGATACTCCCTGGTTGCCTAAGATGGTTTATTAAAGAGAATTTGGGAATTCCAAGTGAGCGAGAAGAAACTGTAGGCAATATCCACTCATCAGATCAAGACGGCCTGCAAGTTTCAGAGCCGCCCCAATGTCTTCTGTACAGAATGGTTGGTGAGCAGGTGCGTTGAGGACTGCTGACAGCAGTTGGCAAACCTATGAGTCCCTATACCCATGATTTTCCCTGAAATTATTTTTAAAATGTATCCCTTAAAATGGTCTATGTCCATGATAGATTCTCTCCAGTATGTCTATTGAGAGAATGAATGTCCAATTAGCAAGAGCTCCAGAGGATGTGCCGGGGCTTCTTTGGGAGCGAGATCTCACAAGGCCACCTTACAAGGAGAAGTAAGCAGGAGGAAACCAAGTTGTGTGGCCCTTGGCAGATGGAATTTCTCTCCTAAGAATTTCCAACCACAGTTTGAAAAAAAATCTGAGATTTGGTGTAGATTAGTGAGTCTTCCGACTACTGGTAATACAGAACTGTGTTTAACTGGGGCTCTCGGATGCTTCCTGACAAAAGCAGCCCTCACTTTTGGATATTCCCCGCTACCCTGTCTTATGTGACAAATGCCAGTTATGATTTTTAATTGACTTTACTAGGAGTGTTTAGGAAAAAAATCTGTAATTCTAGTAAATAAGTACTTCAGTCAAGGACTATTCATTATTCAAGATTCAATAAACATTTTTTGAGTACCTACTCTGGGCACATTCTGTGTTCAGTGTGCTGGGATTAAATAGAAAAACAAGACACAGTCCCTATTCTCAGGGACTGGGAGAGAAACAGGTATATCCAAGTGAGTACAGTGCAGTGTAGTAGGGTGTAGTTTAAAATTCTGTTACCTTAGACCCAGCAGGTTTATTTCTAGGAATTTATTCAAAGAAAACAGTGTGCAAAATTGTGTTTAGATGCATATTAATTGTATCATGGTGACTGACAGCTAAGTAGGTACTCAATGACTATTTATTGAATAAATAAATATTAATATGAACCCTTTACGAGAACAGAAATGGGAAATTCTAAATGTTCAACAAATAGGATTGGCTAAATATGATATCTATAAATTAAAATATTTTAGAGGAATAAAATTTTATGAAGACTATTTAATGGCATAAAAAAGATTTTCTAAATATATTGTTAAGAGAAAGCAGCTTACAAAGTAATATACGTAATAAGGATTTAGATTCATGAAAAGAAAAAAAAATCCACACAGACACAGAAGAGAAACATTCTTATCCTACCTGACTAAACCAAGTGATTGCTGGTTTAACAAAAAAAGTAAAGGAGTCATAAAAATCAAGCCATATATATCCAAATCTATTGTTTTAACTTAAATAAAGTATTTTTCTTCCACTGCACTGATTTTAAGGGACAAGGCCAACCTTTATTCTTGAGTGTGGGGTTGTTTTTTTCTTGCATAAACCACTCCCATTAGACAGCATTTATGATTTCCTATTTCAGTTCTTTAAAATAGAGCAAGAAATTAAAGGCTTACAAAGAATTCTGAATCCTGAATCCTTCTAGATGTTTATATGTTCCTCATCAATTTTTTCCAGTTGTATCCACACCTAATTTGACAGCATTGTTTGTAGCAATTTGCATGTATTGAATTTTTTTCAAAGGACTGAACTTAAGAAAACACTTTGTTTTTACACTATTTTATTGGTTCATGCTATATTTAACCGAATTGTGAAATTAGATTAAAATGCAACTGCCATAAATAGGTTTGAGACAAACACAATTTTCAGGAGCAGAAGAGAGAGGATTATTAAAGAGTAGCCTGCAAGCTGCATGTTATGAATGTGTTTGAATGTTTTACAGAAGGGGTAGAAAGTAGGAGCTTATCCCACGAATTAGTCAAATGAAAATCAGTTGAGGGAGATTTGGGTGTGTACATTAGCAGGGAAAGAGAAGAGAGTAACTGAAAGACCAGGTACCACGATGTTAATAGTGTTTATCTCTAGAAGGGCAAATTATGATGGATTTGTGTTCTTTTTCTCCTTTCCTGTATTATTCAGACTCTTCACAACGAGTAAGTAGATTTTTATGAGCAAATTATTCATTTAATTAGTTTGCTTATTTTTAAATAAATATTAAAAATAAAAGATGCAATGGGCCTAGCACTGTGCTATCTGAGACACTCAGTGTGTTAGAGGTGGTATGACAAGTTTGTTAGTAGTACTATCTTCGCACTTGGGCTTCCTGGCTTTGAATCTCAGCTCCGCCATGTTTTATGTGTGTGATTTTGGGAAAGTTCACTTGAAACCCTCTGTATTGCCCCATTTTATGTAACTGCAAAATAGAGATAGTGGTAATAGAATCGAACAGCCAGGGTTGTCATGAAGATCAAATATAGTATATAGAGATCTTAGAAGAGCGTTTGATATGTTAAGTGCTTATATGAGAGGTAGGTCTTGTTTACTATTATTTTTCTTATATTAGCAAGGGGCTTAATTTCTAAATTGTGAGCCAAAGCTTAACTCTGCATATCATTCCCAGAAAAAAAATGCAAGTCAGTAAATTATTAAGTGACAGCGTGTGTGTGTTTTTCCTGACACTGTAGGATGCGGGTTAGCAAATTATGGCCATGGGCCGAATCTAAACCATTGCCTGCTTTTGTAAATAAAGTTTTCTTGGAAGACAGCTATGTATGCCGTTCATTTATTTATTGGCCCTGGCTGTTTCCATGCTGCAACCACAGACAAAGGTGAGTAATCACAGCAGAGACCACGCAGACTGCAAAGGGTAAAATATTTATTATCTATTATTTATTATCTTTTATAGAAAAAGTGTGCCAGCCCCTGCTGTAGTGGCTCCATCAAGGTAATGTCCTTGTAGGCTGGAGTAAAAAAGAGAAGGTTTGGTGTGCCAGGAAGAGAATTTGGAGACGCGAAAAGAAAGATGAGAAAGTTCTCAGATACAAACCAGCATCATGTATGCAAAGATTCTGCTAAAACTAGCAAGAACTGTTCATACAGAGGAGAAGGTTTCCAAAAGCACAAAAAGTTTGGCCGAGTAAGGTAGGAACCAATTTGAAGATCTTTGTCAACAGCAACATAGGCATTTTAGGTCTAGTGTGTTGGGCAGCAGGCTGTTGAGTAGGACAAACACACACCTAGCGTGACTTAAAGGAAATTATCTGACAGTGGTACACACAGGGATTGAAGAAGGTAAACCCGTAACCGGAAAGTAAATAGGTACCTGTTAGAGTAGCGTGGTTGTAAGGAAATAGGGTCCCAGCGAGAGTGGTTGTGGGGGGAATAGAAAATTAAGTTTCTTACAGTCCTTTAATCCTTATAAGAATGATTTCCCTCACTCTCACAAAGAAAACACTTGGGTTTCTTCCCTGGAAACAAGCACAGTAGTATATAGTCAGAAGTTATCAGCATTAGCGGAATAGCACAGTCTTTTCTACAAAAGGAATTAAAATAATAACTCCAAAATGGGATGTTTAATCTGGGTAGAAACCTGGAATAGGTTTATGATGCCTTTCTTTAAAAGTCGTATACACACCCAAACGCACACACATATGTATTAACGTATACACATATATGTGGGCTGCACAAGTTTTAGTTTGGGGAAGCAACTTTAAAATCATCTTATTCCACCTGAATTCCTTCTGAGATGGTAAGATCTTACCCTGTCAGTTGTCAACATCTCATCTGAGCTGCTCTCAACTTAGCCCTTGGCTCGTGGTGTAAGCAGCATTAACATGGGGCTGTCTCCTAGAGCTCAGGGTTTCTTTATAATCCTTTATTGTGGTACAGAACATCATCACAGTAATGAGATGGAAGGAGGAAAGTTTTCATCCCAAACATAAAGTGAAAAGACACGATTCCAGCATACAACCTTGAAAAACGAAACAGACCAGCAGTAGTAAGCAGCAGTTCGGCCGGCTGCCTGGAAGGCATTTTGCACTGCATCTTCCAAGTGTTCTGTTAATGGCTAGAGCCTCCACTGACAAAAGTTCTTCAGCAACTTGCAGTCAAGAAACAACCCAATAGCAGAGATAATATTAGAAGAGATGTTCATTATCCTACCAAACAGAACCTATCTAGAATTTAGTGGGGTGGGGATGTTCCTCAGTAGACTAGACCACACATTGTGAGATCCCCAAATGCACTTTCATGGTGTCTAAAATTTCATAAAATTGAATGGGCACTTATACTGCCAACTCTTTTAAAAAAAAATGGGAACATGTTGCTTCCTATTGTCCTATTTACCGTGACTTTATTAAGACCTGTTCTTCCTTTGCAGTTTTGGCACCCATAGACTTAGAACAACATGAAGTAGGGCAAAACTATCTGAACAACTGAGTTTTAGGAGATGCGTGGGTCAATGGCCCCCCTCTTGACGTGGGAGTTATGTAACATATCAAAACAAATGTGGCTATGCTGCTCACGAATTCTGTTCTGTTCCCAACACAACTCTACAGGGCCACAACCAACTGGGTAGAGGAGGATGGAGGGCCGGAGGAAGGAAACACCACCACTTTTATACTTTGCCATGAACAGTTGAGCCATCCTTCAGTGTTCCAAAAAGGCGGGGGCCATGTTCCATTTTGTCTCATGGCAGATCTCAAATATCCCAATTTATAGAGATGAGGGAGAATTTCCCATAGCATGGAACAAATACCACTGGTGACACTCCGGGTGAGTCTAGGTGGTGCACATAATTGGCATAAGTAACATTGAATCACATAGCAAGAGCATCGTTCGCTGTTTTTGCTTTTTCAATCCTTTCTATAACATCAAAGAGAAAGCTTCCATTTCATCCTAGTGTGTCTTACTCCATAATACAATCGATCCTCACTATTCTGGGATCCCATATTTGCAAATTTGCCAACTCACCAAAATTTATTTGCAACCCCCAAATCAAAACCCACAGTGCTGTCACAGTCATTCGCAGAGACGTGCAGAGCAGTGAAAAATTCAAGCCCCTCAACGCACACGGTCCCAGCTGAAGCCAAGCAAGGCAACGCGCTATTGTTTCAGCTCTCGGTCTGTAAACAAGCGTCTCGTCACTGTCTGTTTAGTGCTGTGTGTTTCCCATTTCTGTACTCTTTCCTGGTGATTTGGCTGTTGAAAATGGCCCCTGAGCCTATTGCTTAAGTGCTGTCTAGTGATCCTCAGCGCAAGAAGGCTGCGATGTGCCTTGCGGAGGAAATACATGTGTGAGACAAGCTTCGGTTCAGGCATGAGCTACAGGGTTGCCAGCCTCGAGTTCGGTGTTAATGAATCGGCACTAGGTATTAAATAAGATGTCTTGAAACAGAAACACACATAAAACAAAGCCATGGATTGAACGACTGATGAAAATCTTGTGACCAGAGGCTCACAGGAATCTTACCCCATGTTTCCCCTAGGAGCAATGATGCAGCGCTCCCTAATTCAGTGTTCACACTCAGTGACGTTATAAAATATAACAACCGTAAATAACGAGAATAGACTGTGCTTATAACTGGCCAGCAGTAGTATTTTGGTACGAATTTGTAAACACTTTTGTTTCTACTTATTTCTTTGCTTTTCATGTTTTTATTGTTTGTTTTTGCTGTTACCTTCTCTTTGTGGCATGAATAGCATTTAAAGTTTCCTTGTGTTACAAAGTAGCGATGCAAAGTTTTCAAATACACTTATTGGAGTGAATGTAAAGAGTTAATTTAAAGAATAAATATTAAGTCAATTACAATACAGGTACTACGTATGAAAGGCAAAAATAATATGTGAAGGAGAGGTCGTCAAGGAATAAGTTTATGAACCTGGGGATTGGAAAAAGCATTCTTCCCCTTTCTAACTGCCACCTGAGAGTCTAGCTCTGTCGCTGAGAGCAAGTTTAACGGAGGTGCTATGAGTTCACGGAGAGAGACAAAGACTAAATGAAAGCAATCAGATGAGTGCGTGTGGCCGTTCTAAACTTAAGCTATGGGCCTTGGAAATCTTAGGAAGAGTTTATGAAAACCATAGAAAAGATTAGTTTTCTATATTGGTCCTAAATTTCCTTAGAATTAACAGCAGGCTTCTGAATTACTATTAATAGCATAGCTCATCAGACTTGGCCTTTGAAATGGGATTTGGCCAACAGCCTGAGTGAGCTGGCTCTCCCGCGTCTGATAGAGATGCCCCATGTGCAGCCCTGGAAGGTAGGGACGGAAGATGCTCCCACCAGCCCTCGGGAAAGTCACTGAGATCTTTCTCAGTTCGGCTCTTTGCGTCACACCTTCAACCTGCTTCATTGTAATACAAGAGAAGGGAGGTTTGGGCACTCGGAGCAAAAGATGTAAAAACGAAAAAGTACAAGGGAGCGGTGAAACTGAAAAGAGAGCAATTAAAGAGACAAAAAGTCCCCTTAGCTGCCTTTTGGGTATTTTTTTGATCTTTTCACCAAGGAATTAGTAGCTTTTAATTCTCCCCACCTCAGCTTCAAATACTGCTGGCAGAAAAGAAATGAACATTCTGGGAAGGCTGCTTTGGATTAAAAAGCGAATGTAGGTGGGTCAATCAGGTGGCTGTCAGACTCATGAACACAGGCCCTGCTTGCCCAGCTCGGCGGCCAGGCTACCGCGGGACAACACCGGTCCCCGGTCTCACAGCAGTGACTTTTACTGGCCTTGTTTCTAATCATCAGATGCATGCTTCCACTTGGCTGCACATTTTTTATGATCATCTGACCGACTTGCTGCTTCTGCCACTTAAAAATGGGGAAGCAGTTGCTTAATTTTCAAAGTGTGGCAAAAGGACAGTGCTTTTGAACTTGAGTGAAAGCTCAGGTCCTGTTCTCACCATGGAAGATGAAACATTGATCAGCTCCAACTAGAAACAGGGTATTTTTTTTCTCTCTCTCTCCTTTGTTTCTGTTTGTTTCTTTTTTCCTTGTTCCCGCAGGAGGCTTGTGTTCATGAGCACACACCGGGTTCAGCCCACCCAGCAAGTCCAGGAGAAAGGGTCACGTCTGGGAGGCGGTGAGGGCCAAGCCTGGGCAGGGCAGGGCGGGAGTCAGCATGTTTGCGGACGATCACTGGACGCTGCGGACCAGACCCACGTGGCACTGGCGGCAGATTTCACCACTGGGAACCAGAGCACAACGTTTCAGAAAGAAGGGTTTCTGAACCCCGGTTTAACAAGCCCTCCGCAGCTCCACTTGCAATCCCCAGGAAACTCGTTAATGCAGTTAGATCAGTTAGATGCCATGGCAGCGTGCACTTAAGACAGGGAGGAAGTGTAGCCGCTCTTCAGCTCCGCGGATGCCCAAGCAGCTCCTCCATTCATTAGCCCAGCCTCATCCTCCCTGCTGTCCTCACGGACATGCTCTGGCCTTGGGAGAACTAGCAGAGGCCTGATTCCAAATCAACGTGTTGTTTTTAACGCTACAAAACCATCAACCAGGACCCAAAGGGTTCATTGCCTACCAACAAATCACTTGGTCCTGGTGAGAAATAATACAGATTTAGCAAGGTCTTGGTCAAGCTTAGGGGTGCAATGTACCCCAAATACTAACCTGGCATGTAAGGAATATCAGACGGTGTTTGTTACTCAGTAATGAGATAGATGGATTCTGGGAGTAACCGAGTAATCTAGAAGGCAAAGCTAACTGGCCCATGTACTGATAACCTTGTGAAGTTTTTTGCAACCAAATTAGGGTTAATTCAATTGAGAAAAATGGACAAGGAACCCAGCAGCGCTGTAGTTGCAACACCAGTTGTCAGCATAGGTGCTAGAATCAGGGTCTAATTCAAATTCTGGCTCTGTCATTTATAAGCTTTTAGGCCTTGGACAGATTGTTTAATCTCTATAACCTTCATTTCCTCTTCTGTAAAATGGGAAAAAATAGTGACAACCCCAAGAGTTTTTTATTCCTTGTTTTTGGTAAGGACATAAATAGAACAATGTGTGTGAATATGAGGAACACAGGGCCCACAGAACGTATACAGTAAAAGCTCAATGCTTGCTGCTTCTTCCCCTCCCTCTTCTCATCTCCCTTCTTCCTACTTCTCTTCCCATGGTTAAATTATTTGAAACAAGATAATGGTTTTTATAGAAATCATCCACTTCTCCATTTTAGGCTAAGACGCACACTAAAGCAACGTGAACCTTCACTGTGATCACCCATAGAGACATAAGCCAAAGGAAGACATGGTTCCTGCCCTCTGGGAGTTTATATTCCTAGCAGTCTCTGCTCACCTGCTTTTAACCTTCTCCAGCCTGAGGAGTTATGTGGCTTTTGGGTACCAGATATATAAAACCATGTTTTCCTCTCAACCAGCCAGTGACTATAAGACTTGACACATTTGCATTTGTCATTATAATTCTTTTGTTCCAAAAAGGGGTGAACAAAAGGTTAAAAGGAATGTCATCCATTGGAAAGAAATATCAAAATGTGTACCAGTATCTCATCAGAATATCACACAGAATTGAGAATTTGTGTTATTTGGGTTTCAATTCAGGGCAGAGAATCAAAAATACCAGCGACAAATGATTTGTGACTCCTACTCAATTTATTCAACTCCAAACTATTTCAATAAGTCTGGGAATTCATCTATATCCTGTTAAATTAAGGGATTTTTTTTTTTTGTATTTTGAAGGAAATGGTGCCAAATTGATAAAGTCTTTTGAATTATTCTTTCTAAATATACTTAATCTTCATTAACGCAGCCCTGCATGGTATTTTGAGCCAATCTGAACAGTAAAATTTTTCACATATCTAATTCTTAAAATAGACAGAAATTCTTTTTTTTTTTTCTACTACACAGTCTGCCAAGGCATATATGTGTAGAGATTTTATGTACATAGAGAGTTTTTCTCTCCCATTCTCCTGTCCTGATTTATCCCAACCACCCTCATTTCTGAATATCACATGATGTGATTTAATGTAGTCACTGAATTTTCTTTATTTCTTCTGTTTTTTTTTTTCCTCAGAGCCATGAGAAGATAAATCAACCACCCATTAATATACACTTCGTTTGGTGAAGTTGTTTTAGGGGAGTTTCTTTCTTCCCTTTTTTCTTCCTTGCTGATGTAGCTAATGAAACCATATGCATTTCAATTCCAAGCCTCCCTGGATTCAGACCTAGAGAGTAGCTAACACACGATTGATTTCCAGTCCCGCAGAAGGGAAAGCAGTAGAGAAGTCAGATGGATTGATCGCTGAGATACAAGCCCTGTGGGATGCTTCGCTGTCTTCCATGTTTTGAATGTATGCACAATCCTCTCATCAATAGGAAAATCCCCAGGATAGGCACTTCGTAGGGTCCTGATAGCAGTTCAGGTAGGCAGGTGTGCTAGCCTGTGGTTCATCCCTCTTCAGGTCTGCACTGCTATAATAAACCACCAAATTTACACATTCAGGCTTAGAAATAGGCAAATAAGAGGTAGAAACATTGAATGGTAGTACTGAAGTTCCCTAAGAGGGTGTTAGTCAAGGGCTTGCAAACTCAAATGTTTACAAGTACCAGGTAAGCTGATGTAAGACAATAAATGTTAAATTACTTTTGTTCTTACCTAAGCATAGCACCTACCCACTTTCTTGTGTTATAAAGCATGCTATAGATTAGGAGGGAAAAATAGCCAAGCAAAACATTTTCATGGGTCATCTTTGTCCCAAAATCTACCATTTGGGATCCCTGAATTATTCCCAATCCTCATTTTA
>RJWJ010028363.1:0-21471 GCA_004363605.1 Indri indri | reverse complement strand
AGCTCTGGACTGCCTGGAAACCCTCGTCCTGGCCCCACGCCTGAACCACCACATAAACTAAAGCCACTTGTCTCTTCCTTCACTTAAGGCAAACAGACCAGCTTGAGTGCCTTCCCAGCTCTCTACAGAAAGCCTCATTATGTAACCAATATTTTCGTACTCTCTGGTATACGTATGGTGTCACCAATATCAACAACCAAACTAATTTTGGGTAGGAGGATTGATCCCGCTTACATGGGGCAACCACAAGACACCTAGCAATTCTTCTCCCCGTTATATACCAACAGAAATGCATGTACACAAGCAACAAAAATATGTACAAGAATGTTCACAAGAGCATTATTCATAATAGCCTAAGACTTGAAACAAGTCTTATCTGTCAATAATACTACAGATAAACAAACTGTGATTATATTCATATAATATATAACTAGACAGCTGGAAATGTTCTATTTCTTAATCTGGCTGGTAATTACATAGGTCTGCTCACTTTTTAAAATTCATCGAACTGTACATTTATGATTTGTGCAATTTTTTTTTTTTTTTTTTTTGAGACAGAGTCTCACTCTCTTGCCTGGGGCGAGTGCCGTGGCGTCAGCCTAGCTCACAGCAACCTCAAACTCCTGGGCTCGAGCAATCCTACTGTCTCAGCCTCCCGAGTAGCTGGGACTACAGGCATGCGTCACCATCCCCGGCTAATTTTTTCTATATATATTTTTAGCTGTCCAATTAATTTCTTTCTATTTTTGGTAGAGACGGGGTCTCGCTCTTGCTGAGGCTGGTCTCGAACTCCTGAGCTCAGGACGATCCGCCCGCCTCGGCCTCCCAGAGTGCTAGGATTACAGGCGTGAGCCACCGCGCCCGGCCCGATTTGTGCAATTTTTATATGTATGTTATGTTATACTTCAATACAACATTTTTAAAAAAAAAAACAAAGATTAAGAAATCAAAGAAAAAGATTTGGCATAGGTCAGAGTGCTCACTAGAGATCTCTTTGCCACTTTGACCAACTATCAAGGGAGCCTTCTATAATCCCAAACTCTATGGCTTTACAAGGCATCCTGTAAGATGTTGGGAAGACAAGAATCCACAGTTGCCTCCTCAAAAAATCCTATGTGCCTGCTATGTACTGGCACCATTGTAGACTGCTCCAGGCACTGGACAGACAGTGGTGATGAAGAATACAGACCAAGTCCCTGCCGTCATGCAGCTTTCAGGACAGTGGGGGAAACACTGAGAAATAAATAGGCAAATAAATCCTAAAGGGAGGAAATGGGTGATACAAAAAGAAAAAGTAAAGCAGAGTAAGTAGATAAAGACGTATAGAAGGTACAATTTTAGACAGTAGGAAAAAGGCAGGCCTCTCTGTGAAAGCCATTTCCATTTCTTACCCCTGCGGTCCCCAACCCCCGGGGCCAAGGACTGATACAGGTCTGTGGCCTGTTAGGAACCGGGCTACACAGCAGGAGGTGAGCGGCGGGTGAGCAAGTGAAGCTTCATCTGTATTTACAGCTGCTCCCCACTGCTCGTCATTCCCCCACCCCCCAGCCCAGTCCATGAACAAATTTTCTTCCATGAAACTGGCCCTGGTGCCGAAAAGGCTGGGGACCAGTGCCTCACCACGATTAAACTCCATGATGTTACACATGCACACAACACACACCAACCTCTCTGCCTTACTGAAAAATGATTAATGGGAATGAAAAATTATATGAACAAAAAGGAATTCTCAGATCCCAGTAAAATAAATATAGTGTATCTATAAAGCAAATATTTCATTTCTTTATACCTACTTGTTAGTCTGGTTGACAGGTATGCAACTTCCATTAGGAATTAAGTCTACATCATTTCTGTCCCAATGCACCTATAACCACAAACGAAACAAATGAACTCAGATGATTTCTCCAATATAATTCTGAGCAATCTATCATCAACAAAAGCACTTTGGAGCATACTTCTTTTCCTAAGGAATTTGTGAAACTGTACGTTTTTGTCATAAAAACTAGCAAGAAATGTACAAACAAAAAATTACCATCCTTTCATGCAGAATGAAAAATGAGTATTTTTTAAAACTTGAATTATCTTAACTGGTCATATTAAACGAATTAATTGGAAAATTGTCATATCTCAGTATTCATTTTAGACAGTGTAAACCCAGTGTGGTAAACTTGACATAAATGCCTCCCATCCTGGTTTTCCCAGCCCTCTGCCATATGACTTTGCAACACCTCCAAATCAAGAGAGGAATCTCTCTCTTTAGCCCTTGAATCTTCAGTCAACAGGATCTGGCAGAAGCAGAAGCTTGTGGGGGGGGAGGGGGGCTGTTATCTCTTCCTACTCTTTGTAACCCTAAGACCACCACTGGAAGAATAAAGACTGCAGTCTTGCTTCAGAAGCCTCAGCTGGCCTGTTGGAGGATAAGAGATCGTGCGGAACAGAGACAAGCTGTTTTGGCTGACGCCCTATAAACCAAGCAGCCTTCCACTGACTAGGTGTGTGGGTGATGCCACTGCAGACCATCCAGCCCAGCCACGTCAGCCCAGTCCAGAAACCCACCGAATCACGTTTGCTGTTTTAAGCCACAAAGTTTTAAGGTTGGTTGTTACGACTCTAACTGATGCCCCTGGCTCATCGTGAGGGGAAAAAACCCTTTTTCACTAGTTTAATTCAGAAGTTTTTGTTTTTTTTTTTAAAGTAAAACGTGACATGTTTAAGTATGTAAAGGGTTAATCAGATTAAAGCTGATCCGTTATCTAGTTTTATTGTTACTCACACTAAAATGGATGTAAAATACTTCTCCAAAGTCATCACCTTCATCGTCCAGAAGTGTCTGCAAACTCCTAAAGAACAAATAACTTTGTTTTTAAAAGAGCAATAATCAAGGTTACTAGACACACCATCTAAAATAAAGGTCAAGTCGTAGCTATTCGGAAGGTGGGAGGTCAGGTACCGTTCGCAGCACCCATTTCTCTGTGTACTGACCTTCTGAACACAGCCAGGCCTGAACTGCAAGTGAGGTACAGGAAGTTTGTCTGTAACCCCGCAGGCTCCCTGCCCGCTTTGCAGCTCTGTTCCTTTGACCATAGTTTCCTTTACCCACTGATTATAGGTTTCTATTTAGAAAAGCACCAATAACATGTTTACTGATACTGAAACACATTCGAACTGGTGTTACCTTTATTTAAGCTTTTGGAACTTACTTACAGAACAAATAATAGGTTTCCTGTTAAATATCAGTTATCACTTAGGAAATCTGAGGAGCAGGTAGGTCAAAGGATCTTCTTGGCCTGGTATTATCAGGCTTCAAAAAGACCTGAAATTTGATACCTTCATTGTTTCAAGGTACCTGGGAGAATGGAGGTTATATCAAAATGGACGGCAGACAGGTTTTTGATGTTTCCATCCTGTCGTCCTATGGTACTTTATACATACTTTTAAAGTGACATGTATTGTTCACTCATTTATTTATTCAACAAACACTTGAGCAGCCCCTACGTGGCAGGCAAAGGGGATGTAAAATTGAGAATAAGACATCACTGCCCATAAACTCGGAGCCCAGTGGGTGAGATATGCTGATGAAAGTGTCACCTACAGTACAGCAAGGTGCGCGCAGCCAGAGAACTATGGAAACGGTACAGGTAGACCTCGAAAGAGCTTACTTAACTCTTTCCAAAGGGATATGTGTCATTGCAAAAGGCCTCTGGCGTAAGGTGGAATCTGAGTTGACTTCTTTTTCCACTGGATTTTTTTTATTACTGTATAGTGATAGAATAGACCATGTTTTATTCATTGTGGTTTTTCTGAGGGTAAGGGAGGCAAACTGCTCTCTAGTTGTGAACCTATAGAATCAAACGAGTTATGTGCTTCTAAAATACAATGGTAGGACAGGCACAGGATAGACATTCCCATTCCACAAGTGACAAATAGGAAAGAAGAAAGGGGCAATAGGTTCCAAGTAAGTCCAAAACCCATAGGGCAGGTGACATTAGATCTTAAAACTTGAGAAAAATCTTTGACTTAATGTCTCATCTTCAGGACAAACTGGGGTTGGCACTGGGAATCCAAAGCTCTGGGCAGCCCCATCCCACGGCTTTGCTGGCTCAGTCCACCCAGTGCTCTCACACATTGCAGCTGGGTGCCTGTGGCTCCCCCAGGCTGGAGCTGCACACTGGCAGCTCTACTGTTCTGGGGTCTCTGGCATGACCCCGCCTCCCTAGCTCTACTAGGTATTGCCCTAGTGGGGGCTCTCTGCACTGGCCCCCACCCTGTGGCAGTTCTCTGCCTGGACCCCACAGCTCAGCAGAGCATCCTTTGAAATCTAGGTAGAAGCAGCCGTGCCCTCACAGCTTGCGTGCTGTGTGCCAGCAGAGATGGCACTGCCTGGACACCACCAAGGTTTACCACTTGTGCCCTATCAGTGGCTGCCCACACCACACCTGGGCCCACTGGAGCCACACCTGGGGCAGCTGAGGAGTGCTGTGCCAGAATGTGGGGAACGGAGATTTGAGACAGGTTGGCATCAAGTGCCATGGTCCTGTGGGCACCCAAGGCCCCTCTTTTGACATAGTTCTGTGCCCCAGGCCTTGGCACTTTGGACCTATGATGAGAGTGGCAGCCCTTGATAATCTTCCAAATGCCCTTGGGGTCTTTTGTTTGTGTTAATAAAGAGCATCAGGATTCTGCCCATCCATACTAATCTTTTTATCAAAGGGTCATTTGGCCATATCCTTGGTGTTCTCTCCCAAATACAATTTTTCATTCTTTACAACATGGCCAAACTGATAATTTTCCAAATCTTTAAGTCTTGCTTCCCTTTTGATTATAAATTCCATCTTTAAAATGTTCCTCTTCTCACATTTTACTCTAAGCAGTTAAGAGAAGCCATGCTGCTCCTTCAATACTGTGCTTAGAGGTATCTTCCGCCAAGTATCCCATTTCATCTTTAAGAGTTCTACTTTCCACAAACACAATTCAGCCAAGTTCTTTGCCACTGTATAACAAGGACAGCCTTTTCTCTAGTTTCTGATAACATGTTCCTCACTTCCATCTGAGAGTTCATCAGAATGGCCTTTATTGTCCATATTTCCATTAACATTCTAATCACAGCCACTTGGGTAATCTCTAAGAAGATCAAGGCTTTCTCTACAGCTCACCTCTTCTCACCAGAATTGCCCTTTGGGGAAATATAGACTTTATCTAGCACGTACCTCCAAATTCTTCCAGCCTCCACCCATTACCCAGTTCCAAAGCCACTTCCACATTTTTAGGTGTTAAATATTCATTATAGTAATACCCCAATTCTTGGTACCAATTTCTGTCTTAGTCCATTTAGGCTGCTATAACAAAATACCTTAAAGTGGTTAATTTGTAAACAATAGAAATGTACTGTTCATAGTCTGGAGGCTGGGAAGTTCAAGATCAAGGTGCCAGCAGATTGAGTGTCTGGCGAGTGCCCATTCCTCATAAATGGCACCTTCTCTGTATCCTGTCATGGTGGAAGGGGTAAACAAGCTCCCATGGGCCCCGGGCCTCTTTTATGAGGGCACTAATCCCACTCATGAGGGCTCTGCCCTTATGACCTAAACATCTCCTAAAGGCCCCATCTCTTAATATTATAGCTTTGGGGATTAGGTTTCAACACATGAATTTTGGGAAGGGACATTCAGAACATAGCACCTTCTCTCTCCCATTTTTCTATCACCCTCTCAATGAACAGAGAAGTTCTTTAATATTATTGCAGTTAAGTTTATCAATCTTTTCTTTGATGCTGGTACTTTGTATGTCTTACTTAAGAAATCCTGAAGGTGAGAAAGATATTCTTCTCTATTTTCATCATTTTTGCATTTAATATTTAAGTCCTTCACCCACATGGAGCTGATTTTGTGTATGGCATGAGGCAAGAATCTGCTCTTCATTTTTTTCCTCAGATGGGTAACAATTTTTTTCCAGCTCCATTTACTGAACAATATTCCTATTCCCAGTGATCTAATATGTGATCTCTAAAAAGTTCCATATATACATGAGTCAGTTTCTGAGCTCTCTGTTCTGCTGCATAGGAAAACCTGCACCAATACCACACTGTTCTAATTAATATAACTTTCTAATAATTCTTGATAGAACCTGGTAGGCCAAATTCCCCATCTTTATTTACCTTAGGAATTATTTCTGGCTATTTGTGGCCCTTTGCTCATCCATATAAATTTTAGAATCAGACTGTCAAGTTTAATTAAAAGGCTCCTGGGATTAAAATTGGAGTTTTATTGAATACACAGATCAGTGGTTCTCAAAGTGTGACCCAGACCAGCAATTCCTAGGAATCCCTGGGCATTTACAGAGGGTTCATGAAGTCAAAACTATTTTCATAATATTACTAAGATATTATTTGCCTTTTTCACATTCTATTGTGAGTACAGAGGCGAGTTTTCAAGAGGGCATATGATATTGTGGAATGCTCTGATAGCTAATCAAATGAGTGTTTCTACATTCCTGTGTCCAAAACATTTCTCACTTTTAATTTCTAATATTGTAAATATTGACAGATGTAACCAACGTAAGTAAAAGCTCTTTGGAATTCTCAATAATTTTTAAGAGACTCTTGAGACCTAAAAGTCTGAGAAACAATGATACAGATTTAAAGCTCTTTTAGCTTATGTGCACTCTTATTAAGTTTATTAAATCTTCTAAGACATAAGCATTATTTAGGTCATCTTCAATGTTTCCCATAAAAAATAATGACAAATTTTCTTTCTTTCTTTCTAAATCTTGTACTTTTGATACTTTTTTTCCTTGTCTTATGAACATAATTAGTGTCATAATTAATAGTTGGACTCTGGAGCCAGACTGTGTTCAAATCATGGTTTTGCCACCACGAGGCCTAGAGCAAGTTACCTAACTTCTCTGTGTTTTAGTTTCCTCATTTGTAAAACAGGGATAATAACAGTAGGATCATATGATTGTTCTTATTCTTTAAAAAATCTCTGTAGTATTCCACTGCATAAGTATACCAAAAATATTTAGTTCCCTTATTGAAGGACATTCAGGTAGTCTTTACATATTATGAATTATACTACAATGTACATTAGTATACACTAATCCTTGCATGGTTATGTATTTCTGAACGTGAAATGTCTAGAAGCAGAATTGCTGGGGCAAAAAGGCAAACACATTTTGAATTTGACAAGTAATTGCCCTGTTGTTCTCTAACAAGGAACACCGCTTTATATTCCCACTAATAATACCTGATATTAAAGTCAACCTTTTTCAAACCCTTGCTAACACTATATAGCAACAACGTTTCAAACCACTATCAATATGAAGCATAAATTAGCTTCTCATTTTAATGTTCATTCTACGAGCACTGACATTGAGTATCTTTTTATTTATGAGCCATTTCTACTGCTTCTTTTGTGGTTTGCCTTCTTGGATCCTTATTAATTTTTCTTGTGGATATGTAAGAACACTACACAGCAGAGCTATTAACCCTTTCTATTATATATGTTGTCAATTTTTTGTGAGGTGGCGGCTTGTCTTTTAACTTAGAAATAAGTTTTCACTTTAAAGGTGATGACATGGAACAATATTCAATATAAACATTACTAGCAGATTTTGCACCAAGGCGTAACCTGGGCTCTGTCCATAATTGTTTCTACATAGAAAAAGTTCAAAGATTAATGCAAGCATTAAGGACTAGTCATGGCAATAATCAACTCTTCTTAATTTTAGAAAATAAAACTATTGTCCAACAATTCTGGCCAAAGTTAAAATTGGTTTAAAGTACCTAAAATGCTACTACTGAACATGAAAATACTATTGGGGTATCTGTGTTTAAACATTTATTCAAATATATGTTAGATAGGGTCCTTTTTCAGGAACTATGTTGACTTACTTTCCCAAAACAGGACTGAGTTCTTTTAAGTCTTCCAATGATGGCATTTGGCCCAAAAGTTTCTTAAACAGCGCCAGTGGGAAAGGGATATTGGCAACATTGCAATTGAACAGGGAGAGCCCACACAGAACCCCAAAGAAGAAATATCTCTTGTTCTCAAATTTAGGCTGAAAAGAGAAAAAAAAACATTAACGTCTTCTGAGTGTTTATCAGTACTATAAAATATGTATATTAAATAAACTTTTTTCCTCTTTCGGAAAATCAAATTACAAATTAAAATTAAAAAACCCCATGCTAAACATATTTAGGATTTATATTTGGTCACATCAATTTAAATCCCTGCCACAGTTTTGGTTAGTAAAAGCATATCAAGAATAAAAACACATTAGGCTCGGTAATCCTTATAAACTACAGTTTTCAGAATTTCTTTCTTGCCTTTGTCTTCAAATTCATCAGGAAAATAGAACAGAAACGAAGAATGAGTGCCTAAGAAAGGGTTCTTTTTTATCCATACATTCTATAAATGGTCCAAAAAATATATTGCTTGAGTTCTCCTGTGTGAACAGATGTGGGAACCAAGGCAAAAGGGACTCTATTTTAAAGAAAATAATCACCTTCTTAGAATTGAAGATTATCATATCAATAACTCCTCTCCTAATATGAAACAGTCTAGACAACTTAATTTTCTATGTTATGTGGTATACTTTTTCTGTCGCAAAATACCACAAGCAAAGAAAAGAGGACTTACCCTGACAGGAAACCACATGTAGGAAGACTCTTCAGGGTATGAGAACATCCCGTATTCTGGCTGGGTCATCTCTTGAAACACACAATGGAAGAACTCTCTCCTGACTCCTCCTAACTCTAATTCAGTTTCTCCACGAAATGAAACCTGAGGAAACAAAGCAAACAACACATCACTTCCAGGGCTGTATACTGCTATGGATGAAGTCTCATTTACTAACAGTAATAGCTCACATTAATCATGGACCCAAGTATTTGGCAGACACTGTGGTAAGCATCTTACTCATATCATCATATCTAATCTCCCCATTAATTCTACGAGGGTAACAAGACCTCAAGAATTTAAATAACCTTCCCAAGCTTATACAACACCTAGGTGGAGTAGCCCAGATGTAATCTTACGTCTACCGAACTCCAGGGCCCGAAGTCCTTACCACTAAATTGACCTCCACTGTCTTTCCTGTTATAGTCATCAGGTCCACTAAGTATAATCAAAGTAAGTAGAAAGAAATCATAAATATTAGGACTTTTCAGAAAACTCAAAATGCCAGAGCACAAATAAGGTGTCTGCTGACTTGGCTGTTGGCTCCTTGAGGATGACCCGTCTCCACTGCTCACACCCATCCCTCTCCATTTTAGCTGCTTCAGCTGTGCCCTCTGCTCCTGCCTTTCCTTCTTAGAATCCTTCATTTCGGTTGACAAATGTGTTAAGGTCTCCCTTATTCTTAAAGGAAAAACAACAAATCCCAACACGTCGTCTCCAAGACAAACAACACTGGCTCCTTCTACTCCAGTTGCTGAAGCTCAGAGATGTACTCCAACCTCCAATCGGATTTCTCTAAGTGGTTCCCTTGAGGAAGACCAAGAACCCGTGAATCCCAGTGCCAAAGACTTTTTCTCACATCCCATCTCCTTGATTTTGTTAAAACTCATTTTACATCCTGACCAGCTCCTTTTTATTGCCCCCCTTGCTTTCTTTTATGAAGAACTCTTCAGGTTTCTCTCTCTCTTTCTTTTTCCTGACGGCTGAATTTCCAGAACCAGAATTTCCTGCAGTTCTATCCTGGCACTTCTGTCCTTTCTCTCTGCTCTTCCCCTAGATGCTCATTTTCTCTTTAAACTTTGTGCATCATTTGTAGGCATCTAACTTCAGATCCACTGGATTTTCTCTCCTGATTGACGGACACTTGTTTCCAGAGGCCTGTTCAACATTTCCACCCACGTGTTCCACTAGCACCCTCCTAAAGCTCCTCTTCCTGGCTTCTTTATTTGGATAGATGCCACTTCCATTCCCCAGAGATGCACGTTTCAAACCTCAGTGAAACATTTAAAATCTCTGTAATAAGACCAGGTGTCAAACCCTTCCCCTTCGCCTTACAATGGGCGAGCTGCCCGATCTCACAAAGCCTCAGTTTTCCCACAAGAATATCAGAAAGACTGCAGGGGCAACACAGGTAAAATGCCTCATGCAAAGTCTGGAAAATGGTAACTGCTTACCGAATGTTACCTGAACTGAAAAACGGGGTGAATGATATATAAAAGTGGAACTAAAATAACTGAGTAGACTGTTTGGCTGGCAAAGCTTAGGATCATATAACAAGTTCATTAGAGTTATAAAATCATCTGTGTGCAAAAACACATGGAAATGCCACCTCTAACTGCAAACTTCAGTGCAACATACTTTTAAAACAGTGTCTTGAACTGTAGTAAAGTCAATCTTTCTTTAATCTGAGTAGGGTAAGTGATAAACGAAGGTCTCCTATCAAAAATATTTACTAAATATTATCAGGCCAATTTTTATTTATCTTGATTAACTGCAAAGTCTCATGGCTAATGGTTGGGCCCAAGTCCTGGCTCTGACACTTATCAGTTGGGTTACTCTTGGGTATGTTACCTAACAGTTCTGTACCTCAGTTTCCCCATCTGTAAGGCGAGAGGAAAACAGAACCTACCACATAATGGTAGGGTTAAACAAGTAAGTGGAAAGTACTTAGAACAGTTCTTGGCACAAGGAAAGTACTCAATAGATCTACTAGTCATTATTATTCTGTGTTAAATAGTCAAATATGTACTAGTAAGACCAGTTATACACTAACTAAACCCAAACTCACTTGTGAATGTTCTAAACATGGGTAAATCTACAATTATACCCCAAATAACTATAGTCATTAAAGAGAAAATTCTCCCTTCCACAAAGGAAATTTAGGTTATGCATGAGAGCAGAAACAAACTGTTAATTCTCTTCTGTGCCAAGCCCATCCCACTGAAACCCTAAAGGTGTGGCAGCTAGTCAGGCCAGGTCACACTGGACTTCTTAGGGCCAATACTGGACTCTACCTGAGCAGGGTCGGGGGAGAGACACCATTCTGCCTGATGCTCCTTAGCCCAAATGTACAGAGCACCCCCAGCCACCACCTGCAGCCCAAAGCTAACTAGGGAATTAGGGAAAGCCCCAAACAGACAACCTCTGTGGCAAAGGGAGACGATTTCCCCTCTAAGAGACTCTTTGTTACATTCTTGTATGTTTTTCTTCTCTCAGTGAGAATGATACTTTACCCAGAACTCCTTCCTCAGGTCTTCGTTCTCAGATTGACTTAGCTGATCCAAAACATCCTCAATCAAGTGACTCCTCCTGACTGTTATAGTAAAAGCAGGCCGCAAAAAAGGGATGATTTCGGATCCTCTCTGTTCTATAATTTCTGTCAACCTCAAATAAGCTATAATTTTTTTCTCCTAGGAAAACAGAAATGTTTTACTTCATTTTACCATTGGCCCCAAGTAGAAATTTATAAAGTGAAATAAACTGGTTCTGTTTATAAGTGCATATTACATTTACAAAAAGAGCCTTATATACACCACTGGAGACAAACCATATAGTCAGTATTCGCTCTCAGTGAGCAGAAGAAACGTGGGACCTGAAGAATGAAAGACTTTGGGGCTGGGTGCGATGGCTCACGCCTGTAATCCTAGCACTCTGGGAGGCCAAGGCAGGAGGATCACTTGAGCTCAGGAATTTAAGATCAGCCTGAGCAAGAGCAAGACCCTCTACCAAAAATAGAAAAAATTAGCCAGGTGTGGTGGCATGCGCCTGTAATCCCAGCTACTCAGGACGCTGAGGCAGGAGGATCGCTTGAGCCCAGGAGTTTGAGGTTGCAGTGAGCTATGATGACGCCACTGCACTCCAGCCCGGCGGACAGAGCGAGATTCTGTCAATCAATCAATCAATCAATCAATAAAATAAGAATGAAAGACTTTGGGGGGCCAACCTGGATTAGCAGGTACGTGACCAACTGCAGGTCTCGTTGGACCACTTTATCCCATAAAAACACAATTATTAATGCTTAAGTCACCAAAGCTAGCTATCGTTAATAGGCTAAAAGATGTATTAGCATCCACTAAAACAGTTCACTGAGGCACAGTAGTATCATTCAGAAGAGAAGTTCAGATGTTTAGGGAGGAAGTAGGCTGTAGGAAAAATCCAGGTTATGACAGACCTCTCAAAGATAGTGTCTTCTAGGAGGAAAACCTAGATGACAGAGAGAGAGCCAGAGAGAGAGAATGTTCATTCTGAAACCAAATGGCAATTTGAGGTCATTAAAGTCTGTGGTTCTTAGCAGAAGAGGGAGCAACCACATACCAGTTCCATAAAATTATCACTGGAAGCTTGTTTAAAATTAAGAGAGAATAGGTTGTAAGAGTTGAAGCAAAATAAAGTTCTTATATCTTTCTTCTTTCAATTTTCTTTGTTAAATATTTCCTTAATGGTCACGCTTAGAACTCATAATAATCAATTTCCTATTTTGTTTTATTAATGTAAATGCATTTTGTGAAAGTGTCTACTTTAAGGACATATATTTGAATATTATGCCTACATATATATATATATATGTCTGCACATGTAGAAGTGATAATAATACCTAACGCCTTTAAGTACTTTGTGTAAGGCACTGTTTTAAATGCTTTACCTATATTAACAAATTTAATCCTTATAAAAATACAGTGAGGCAGGGATTACCTGATATATTTCCCTGGGTATTTTCAATTGCCCAATTTTAAGTTCAAAACCACTTTGCTGGATATATCCACAAACACAACCACCTCAGTTGGTGACAGTACTGCACATTGAAAAAAGGGGACTTTTTACAAACCTTTATTATGGTACCAACAGAGTACCAGCCATTTATCAGGGTCCTAACTTCAAGTATGGACTTCAACTCTGCTACCTCCATTCTTGTTGCCATATCTTTTCATGAGATTGTACCTACTTAAATATTGGTGCTAGTCCTCATCATCAAGCCCAAGTTCGTTATACCTCTTTGAACACGACTCAGAACGCCAACGGCAACAACTACATCAGTTGCCCAAGCTCTGTCCTTTGCTACCAAGGCCCTAATATGTCTTAAGGCCAAGCCAACCCAAATCATGACAATCTGCCTTGCCTTTTTCCTTGAATGCCTTGACCATTGGTTTCGCCAGTGGACGGCTCCCTTATCACCCCAAAAATATCACATGCTTAACATGGTACTTATCATGTGGTTTATGCTAATGAAGACAAAGAAATATGCATACATACCTTTTTTATATATGAGTCTGAATACAGTAGTTTAGTTTTTGCCAGAGCATTAAAGATAAATGGAAACTGACTGAATAAGACACAACACTGTGCATCTGAAGTCTCCTAAAAATGGAAATGACAATAATTCTGATAAATGAAATGAAGAGAAATCCTACACCTTACACCTCACAGCCTTACATTGCTGGTGGTATGAGGTGTCAGTACTTCTAGGTAAAGCAATCCAAACTGCTGATCAGTAGTACTAGTAGTAGAAAATATGTTTTATATGTATCAATGAAAGGCATATAAACCTAGAATCTTCAACGCCCATTTAATTTAGCAATTAATACAAACTCTGGACACTTTCCCAAAGAGTCTGCTCTGCTGCCACCTGAGTTTCTGCGATGTGAATTAGCTCAGATGCATTTGGTGAACAGGGGAATGACAGAATGTGGATAGCTGGTTAGCTCATGCATGATTTTTGCTGGGCAAGGGTCCAAGTGCTAGAAGGAGTAGAATTATAACCTTCAGAGAAAGGAAAAACACCCCAGGTCAGCTGCCGTCCTGGCAGCAGGAGCCCTTCAACTGTATTTTCAGAAAATAAAAAAGGAATCCCTATACCCGAGACACCCTCCCCAAAGCTGCGGCCCTTTACTGCCGGCTCTTGGCTCCTGGCTCCTGGTGAGCTGCACTGCCTTATATGGAGCTCCACTTCCACCTGTGCTGTCTCAGTGCTTCTCTAATTAGAGCACGGATAGATTTCTGCCCTTTTCTTTTTGTGTATTTTTCACATTCGCATAGCACTGTCCCTGAGCTGCTTGCCTGGTTGATCCAAGTTACCTCCCAAGGTATCAACCACTTTTCTGCTAGCGCTCTGGCTATAAAACTGCACGGATTTTGAGAAGTCTTACTTTTCCCATAAGCCCTGCTATTCCTATTGCGCGATTTTGCAGACACGAGGTTTTTCAGAAATTCATGTTGAAAGTTATAGCAGAAATGCCTGTAGTAACTCACTAATTATAAACTGCCCCTTTAAACATGGCCACACCTACCAGGCTCATTTTCCAAGGAGACCTCCTTCTTGCTTCTTCATAAAAATTGAGGTAGTGCGAGAGTTCGTCTACTTCAAAAATATTTTCAGGCAAAAATATTTTAGTCTGGTTTACCTTAAATAAAATATGATTTGTGAGAGTCAGGCAGTTGACATCTAGTCTGGTTTACCTTAGATAAAATATGACTTACGACTGGAGTCTAAGAAAATAGAGTCAGTGAAATCAAGCTGACACTGCTTTTAGCCTTCTTAATGAAAAGGTAGATAGATCTTGTTTGCAAAATAAATCTTAAGACCTACTTATCTACCAATAGCAGAAGAAAATAAAACAAAACATGACTTGTGAAAAAGTTTTATATTTAAAAACAATTTTGCTTAATGGCTGTTAATTAGATTATCAGATTAAACTGTAAATTAAATACTCTTTTTGATGACCGGAATAAAATTGTATCCAATTCCTCCATTGCCAAAGGCTCAAATTTTCACGGACATCAAGAATATCTAAGATTTAATAGTAAAGACTGATGACAGGACGATAAACTCATGCAGAAAGGGGATATTTCATTCTCACGGGTCCTTGTGGCCCCCTTCTCAGGTGGGGGGTTTGACATGAAATATTCTGATGTCACCAGTTAGGGTCAAAGGACAAAGCAGGACCCCTTGAAGATTCCTTTTGTTGCTGCTTCAGTATTTCCCACAATAGTCTTTGTAAGTGGCAAAAGCTTGTTAGAATACACATCCCCTGAGCTTTTAAATAAATTTCTCAATTTTTCAAAACTCAAATTATTTTTTTGATTAACCTTTCCCTTTTGTACAAACTTTCAAAAATAGTTGAGGATAGCCACTATCCTCAATAGTAGCTTTTTTTGTTTTTTCAACAGTATAGCAGACTTTTCTTTAGCAATATGATAGATTAGGTACCCTGATCCACTGAAAACTAGAAAATACAGGAAAAACTGTAACAAACATTTTAAAAACATTAGTGATTTCTTTAGGTAGATATGAATAATCTTAAACACTAAGTGAAGGTGGCACTTGCCTTAAGAGCATTTGCCAAACCTGGTGAACTTCAGTTTTCAATGGTTGGGGCTTTGGGAAAAGAATAAAGCCTGGCTATTCAAATTAGGGAATCAATAGGAGAACCTACTCCCATAAATCTGAGACCCAAAAGGGGTAAACCATCAGGATGAGAGTGAACTAGAAATGAACAAGCTCTTTCCTTCACCCCTCTATCAATCTATCTCTACCTCCATTCCAGGACCAGAAAGCAAACTGTTGCAAGTTAAAATGGTGCTAAGTTGGGGCAAAAAATATCCCCCACAGGATGTGTCATTACAGAAGAGCTCTCCCTCAAGTCTGCACATCTTAAAAGCTTCAAACCAAAAATTTAAAGTAGTACCCTGCTGGTGATATCTCCAGGACTCTGGCAGAAGAAAATTCTCCCTGAAGAAACCCAGCCCTCAAATAATTCCAAAAGATAAAGTTCCAAGGAAAACAGGCAGCTTGCACACATACACAAATCATAAAACATATGATAATAAAGGCACTAGAGGAAGATTCAGCAGAAACTAGAAATGGCAGAAACTGACCTGCAAAGACTTCAAATACCAGTTATAAGGCACATATATTTAAATAAATAAAAGGAAAACTTGAAAACAAAAGGATAAAGAAATTATAAATAATGAACAAGAAAATAAATTTAAAGAACCAATCAGAACACCTGGAAATGAAAAACATTAATACTTGAAGTTAAAACTTAAAAGGTAATATTAATAGCGGACAAAAACCATTGAAAAGAGAATTGATGAACTGGAAGATGGGCCTGAAGAAATCATCCTGAATGAGGGGCAGAGAGACAAAGAGACAGAAAGTAAGACAGAGGGTTTGAGACATGGCAAGTAGACTGAGAAGTTCTAACACATAAATAACTGGAATTTCAGTAGGAGAGAGTCAATATTTGTTTAGATTTAAAATGCGCAACAATTTATAAAAGGAGGGAACATGCTAAACCCATAAAAGTTATTTTCAAAAACTCTACAGTAAACAATATTCAAAACATGTCCTTTAAAATCACAAACAAGACAAGGTAGCCACTATTACCATGACTTCTATTCAACATGGTACTGGGAGCCCTAGCTAGCACAAGGCAAAGGAAAGTAACAAATGTATATGGATTGGAAAGAAAAAAACATATAGAAAATTCAAAAGAATCTACAGATAAACACTAGATATAATGTGAGAATCTGGAAAATTCACTGGATATAAGAATCAATATCCAAAAATCAATGTATTCCTATAAACCAATAATGAATAATATAGTTTTTATGATACCATTTAAATAGCCTAAAAAAACTGAAATATCTTGGTATAGATTTGACAAAAGACTTTCATAGTAAAATAACAAAACTTTATTGAAAGATAACCTAATAAAGAGAGAAACAGACACTATAAAGATTCACAATAGCAAAGATATCAATTATCCCCAGAGTGGGATATAGATTCAATACAACTCCAATCAAATTTCTAGTAAGACTGTGTGTTTGTGTGCCTGTATGTATATAACCTGACAAGCCAATTTTAAAATTTATACAGAAGAGCCAAGTGCCCAAAATAGCCAAGACACACTTCAAAAACAAGGTTGAGGTACTTCTCTTACCATAAGCTATTAATGCAGCGCCACACAAAATGACTAATGCTACAGAAGACAGCCCAAAATTGAGTCCCATACCTGGAAACTTGATTTACAACAGTCTGTACTGCCTATCAGTGGGCAAAGGGCAGCATTTCAATAAAAAGTTATAAGGTAATTGTTTTTAATAATTTAAATTTTAACTGTAATAAATTTAAAATAAATTTCAACTCAAATTAAGCAATTGTGAAAGACAAAACTGAAATCAATATTTTCTTTAGACCTGGACAAAAGCAGCTTCTGCCCTAGGCCCACGACTGAATGGTTCCTGTTGTGGCCCTCCTCTAGCTCAGCCCCTTCCCCACGGTAAGGGGTCTGCAGGGCCAAGGGGACCTGTCTATCTGCTGCCCACACACCCCCTTCTAGACTGGGCTCCAGAAACCCAGGCTCCAAGTCAGCTTCTGGCATAGGCCTCTTGCCCTGCTTGGTCTCTGGAGAGTGGGCCGTGTTACAGTCAGCATACGCCAAGCCTCAGGGTTGGCAAAGGAGCATCTGTTGCGGGAGGTGGGATGGAACTCGGACATACAGGCTGAGGTGTCCACACATGCACATGTGACAGCCCTTGTGCTATGCGACAAAACCAAGGCAAGAAAAGTGCAGAGGGCTCTGTCTGTGCAGAACTCTAAGGAGCCCAAGATTTCTAATTTCAAACCTGGCCTCCCCTGTCATTATGAATGTTTATTTGCCAAGGTGGAAGGACAGAGTATATTTTATTTAACAGTTTGTTACCTGGGTTTTTAACCTTTTAAATATTGGGTATATTGTATATGGGCCTCCACTTGTACTTTTCTCCTGGCCTCAGCTTCATCCTCTTACAAGACTATCCAGGCAGTTTTGGGGATGAAATCCAGCTCTCTGTTATTTCTGTAAAGTCTTACTGGAACACAGCCTCACCCAGTCATTTTCGCATTGCCTATGGCTCTGTTCCTCTACTTCTACAGAGCTGGGTAGCTGCAGTTGTGACAGAAACCAACATGCCTCACAAAGCCTAAAATATTTACTATCTGGTCCTTTCAAGAAAAAAACTGCTAACCCTTGATTTGGGGTAATAATTTAAAACCTGGATGGGGGAAAAAAGTTTAAAAGACGATACAAGGAGCAAAAGTTATAAAGGAATGATTGACAAATATATCTATATCAAAATTAAGAATGTGAGTTTGTCAAAAAAAACAGCATAGAGTGAAAGACAAGCTACAAACTTCAATACAACACTTGCAACATTTGTAATTGACCAAGGACTAGTATCTAAAATAAAAAGAGCTCCTATAATCAATAAAAGTAAAAAACCATTTAGAACATTTAAAGTGAACAAAAGTCAAGGACAGACATTTTACAGAAAAGGAAACAAATATTGCAATTATAAACATGAAAATTTGTTCTCATGAATTAGAACCAGGGAAATACAATTAAAACCATAATTTGGAACCTTTCATATGGAAAATATTTTCAAAATTTTAAAGTCAGATGTGGAGCAAAAGGAATTCCCATCATCTCCTAGAGAGGACTTAAATTGGTCCAACTACTTCAGAAGACAGTTTGTCACTACCAGTAAAGAACACATACATATCTACAATTTATCAATTCCAGAATTACATGTAAAAACCAAAACCAACTCATGACACATGAAGACCAAAAGACATGCACAAAAATGTTTATAGCAGCATGTTTTCTCATAGAGGAACCACCCCTCCACAAACCAAGCCAAACCAAATGAAACCAAGAATTGCAAATAGCACATATATCCATCAATATGGGAATGGATAAGTAAATTATGGTGTATTCATACAATGGACTAAAATGCAGAGTGAAAATTAATGAAATACAGCCATAAGAATTAATCTAGGTGACTCTATAAAACAAAATATTAAGTGTAAGAAGCATGTATTCCATTGATATAAATTTGAAAAATGGCAAGATTAAACAACATAGTGTCTAGAGATACACACATATATTAAGAGTAATGAAACAATAAAGAACAACAGAATGATTAATCCAAAATCCAGGATCATGGCTACCTCTGGGAGGTAAAGGGGTTGCAATTTGTGAGGATACACAGGCATTTCTAAAATATTTTAACTTTTAACATGGGTGGTAGGTGCACTGGCATTTGTTTTTTTTTTCAAACTATACATAGATATTATATATGCCCCTTTATATATGAATGATATAACTCACAAAAAAATATTTAAAAATAGCAATATAAACTTCCCATGTCTCATATGAGTCTACTTAATATTCAGGCCGGTTGAAAGCAGGGAAATTTTTATTGCTGAATAAAGACACAGAAGATTCTAAATAAACTCACCCTGTGCAGCTTTTTCAACATTTCTAGGAGAGCTCTAACATGACAATTATTCTCAGCACTTCCAGTCCAATAACGCAGCTGAGAGATGAGGGCTCCTTTAAACATTTGGACCAGTTTGCCAAAAGCAGATTCTTGCAGAGTTGCCCAATACTCCTCTGAGGAATACAAAAAAGGCAAATTTTTTGAAAAGTAAATTTCATTGTGTATATTTGAGGTTTACAATATGATGTTATGGGATTACATATAGATAATAAAATGGTTACTACAGTGAAGCAAATTAACATACCTATCATCCCACATAGTTATTTTTTTGTGACAAGAGCAGCTGAAATCTACTTATTTAATGAAAATCCCTAATACAATTTTATTAACTGTAGTCCTCATGTTGTGTGTTAGATCTCCAGACTTGTTGATCCTCCGTATCTCGTTCTTTGTATCCTCTGACCTACATCTCCATATTTTCTACCCACCCCCAACTCCTAGCTGCCACTAGTAACCACTATTTTATTATTTATCTCTGTATATTTGACCTTTACAAAGGTCAATATAATTTTTAGCATGTAATTTCTCTTGGATTCTTTTTTCTTTTTTGAGACAGGGTCTCGCTATGTTGCCCAGGCTGGAGTGCAATGGCTATTCACAGGCGCAATCACAGTGCGCTACAGCCTTGAACTGGGCTCAAGCAATTCCCCTGCCTCAGCCTCCTGAATAGCTGGGACTGCTGGTGTAGTGTCACCATGCCCAGATTTCTCTTGGATTCTTACAGGTAAAAAGTGTCAATATTTCCCCAAACACATAATAAAATATCTTAGTACAGATTATAATTACAAAAACACATTTATAATAAACTTTTCAGTGAATAAATACAATTGCAATTAAAAGTTTAGAATTTAACATCCTGGAAGCATTCCTTGACAGTTAATAGAACTACAAACTTGATGTAATTAACCTGTGCAAAAAAATACTGGCAAAATTAAATTATCACATTCTTTGCCCTAATGAACAGTATATTAAAAATTAAGAATTTTTTGTGATTACACAACTCTCTTTTAGTGCTACCAGCCTTAGTTTTTAACTCTTAAAAAACATCTTTCAGCATTTTAAAAAACAAAAAGTGCTGTAAAGTAGCTTTTCATCACTTATAATGCTATATTTAATATTTAATACAACATAAAAAATGAACTTCCTTGGGCTGAATATGCTATATATGTAAAAAACTCCATTAAAGTCTATTCATGCCCAAACCTAACTTCCAGTGTACTGGAAATACAGGGAGAGGAAGAAACAATCAGACAATCTGGATGTGGGACATTCTACTAAACAAGTGACTTGGATTCTTTAAAAAAAAAAAAAAAAAAAAAAAAAAAGCTGTAAAATACTTTTTTGGGAAAAGTGTAGAAATTTGAATATGGCCTGAATATGAGATAATATTATGGAATTATGGCAAATTTTCTTAGGCATTATAATGATGTAGCATTCTATATTCTTAGGTGAATGCTGAAATATGATGAGTGAAATCTCGTGTCTTTAATTTACTTTCAAATAACTCATCAAAAACAGAATGTCATCTGTACATAAACAGAGCAGAAACACATATGGCAGCATATTTATTGTTGCTACTCTAAGTAGAGGGTACATGGGTATTCATTGCACTATTCTTTCAATTTCTCTGTATTTGTGAAATTTTCCATAATGACAAGTTACGGACGAAGTACCTCAAGACCCAGCCGTGCATGTATCATTGCAAGACCTATAAAAAGGCACTAGAACAATCTACTTTAGATGACTGCAATAATTATTATAGCATCTTTAGAGTATGCTAAGAATATGAACTAAAAAACAAGAATGCATTTATAATGATCTAAGTTTTGCCATAACATTACTAGGCCTGTCTTTCCATTGAGAAGATGGGTAAAAGTATTTTCAAATGTAAATCATCAGTCTTACCCAGAACGCCTGAAGACTGGTCATCTAGTTTCCAAACAGCCTCTGCAAACGGAACCACCAGGGTCTCCCAGTTGTTATCTTCATGCATTACAGGAAATTCTGGGAGAAGGAAGAATACTGCTAAGGCTTCTTGGTGTGCAGAATTAAATGTAAGGTTTTTGAGCAGATTATCCCTGAGACAGATGGTTATCTGTGGTCAGAAAGGATCAGGGAAAAGGCATTCAAAACTCAGCAGGAATTGGGTGCAACTTAACAGTAATAAAACAAGGTACAGAACCTGGAATTTCATTCCAAC
>RJWJ010028362.1:0-21503 GCA_004363605.1 Indri indri | reverse complement strand
AAAATTTACTATAAAGGATGAGAGAAATGGAGTGGCTGAGAAAAGGAAGAAGAGGGATAAAGAACAAAATTATTTTTCAAATAGAAAAAATAGTATCACATGTGTATGTGAATGGACAGAGAGGGAAAAACGGATAATGCAGGAGAGAGACAAACGTTGCCGAAAGGATGTTCCTGAGCAAGAGGGAGTAGAAGTGGGAGAATCGATTGGCTTTAGCTAGGAGCATGGGGAGCTCATCCCTGGAGATGAGCAGGAAGGCAGAATTAAAGAGTGAGGTGTGGGGATGGACGTCTGTAAATTTGGTGACTCTTGTGTGCAGGTGTCTATGGAAGTCGTGCCTCAGATTTGACATGAACACCAAATGAAATGAATTCTAAATTAATAGACGGGTATACATTATTATTAATTTGCTATTAGCTTTTAATAGCTTAGCATTAGCAAAAACTGAGGCTTCCAGTGAAAAGTCTACAAGAAGCTGACAGGCCAGGCTTATCTGGAAGAAGATACACCCAATCTATAGGCTTCAACTGCAGAAAAATATGCAGGCTTTCAGACCAATCGTAGCTGCAGAGATGATATTCACTGGAGGAATGTGAGGAGAGTGAGGGTTATCCTAAATTATTCCTATGGAAAGATGAATTTGGAATTGCAGCGGAATAGTCCTGCAGCTCTAGCGCTGACCTGCCTTCGCATAGCTGTTTGCCCATAAATTAACCTAGAGCCAACAGTTACAGTGATTTGTTAACTCAGTCACTTGGGTCTCATTTCAATGTGTCACTCATAGGCAAGCAGCAGCCATTCTCACTGGCCAATCCTTTGGGAATTTGACAGCTGCATTTAGGAGAACTGTATCTTCCAAATTATATCATTTACATTTTTTTCATTTACATTTTTATCAGATGACAATTACATTCTGTCTGTAACAATACTTAATACCTTCCTAATATGGGGTAAAACTAACTCTTCCAGCCCCTGGGTGCTACCCAGGATCTTGACAAGCTATTATTGGCATTTTTGTTGCTGTAGGGATTATCATTTCCTTTTGGGATGAAACTGAACTATGCAGATATTTGGGGTGTGTGTGTGTGTGTGCATCTGTGTGTGTATTTTCCTGGTTAATTCCAATTAACAATAATTGACCAATGAACTACATGAATCATTGGAATTTTTGTAACTTTTTGATATATGAAAACCATTTTATCTTAAATTGCTAGATGCTGTATCATGAAGCTGCTGTGTTCTGGAAAATCAAGCTATTTATGCGGCTGCAGTTCCTAAACACGTCCAACGAATACTACTAATCATAGAAGCACAAAATTATCCAGAGCTTATGTAAAGCTTTGTACCTGGAGGAGTGAAGGAAAGGATTTTGGAGGCCAGCTGGTAGCCCATTACTAGCATCAATACTGCCCAAAGAGTGGCAAAGACGTGAAATAGAATTGCCAGGGGAAACTCCCTCTGGTCTTGTCAGCAAGGTTTTATTTATTTTTTAATTTTTATTTTTTATAAAAAACACGATCCATTCTTCCACTCTACACCTTTTAACAGGAAAATATTTGACCAACTGCCACGCTTTATTGGTGAGAATAGAAACAGACATCACTACGTTATAACAGTTAGTCCTAAACAGGATCTTCTTCTACATTCTTGCTATGCGGTATTGAAGGTTCTGAATTTTTGATGTGATTGTCTTACTTTCCCACCTGGCTTATCAAGCTTAAATCAATATACTGAACATATAGAGATATTTGAAGCCTTTTCTTTTTTCTTACTACACTAAAAAGTCTTATAAACATAATACATGCTCATGTTTTTAAAAAATAAAACAGAAGAGTTTATAATTGAAAGTATCAGCACTTTGCCCTATCTTCTCCTACATGTAATTCTGTTCCCCAGAGACAACCATTTTTTTTTCTCTTTTAAGTGTTTCCATCTTAAACTTCTTTACTACTCAACTTCATAAATCTACATACTATGTATACTATGCTACAATTTCTTAATTTTCCACTTAGATGTTATTTATCGACTTTCTGATGTGATAGATGAAGACTTATCTGGGTTATCTTCTCCATACCTTTGCCACCCCCACCCCAACTTCCAGTTTTGTTACTGCACTATTTTATTACTTCATTGGTTATTTGTGTTATCTACCGACTATAAACAGTGTCTCTAGACTCCTCAGTTCATAAAAGGACATTAGTACTTTAATTAAAACTCTTGCTTTAAACTCTCTTCCTTGTTTCCATTTCCCAAATTACTTCATTTATGCTTTCACTTAAAAGCATTTGCATTCTGTTCTGCACCCATAATTAACACCTTCCCGATGTATATGTAGGTTGACTTTAAAGAGTTGAAAATGAACACATTCTGGGTTGTGACTTTTTTTCTGGACAACTTCACTAGTTATCCCACCTCATTCCACCTTTTGCCTCCTGAAAATTCATTGAAAACTCATATTTGCTGATAGTCCATCTCCAGTTCCTTTTGTATGGTGTTTTTGTCATTTTATGTATAAATTCTTATTCCATCTTTCCTTCCTTCCTTCCTTTCTTCCTTCCTTCCTTCCTTCCTTCCTTTCTTCCTTTCGTAGGGGCAGGGTCTCGCTATGTTGCTCAGGCTGGTTTTGAACTCCTGGCCTCAAGTGATCCTTCTGCCTCAGGCTCTCAAAGTTCTACCTGGCCAAACTTCTCCATTTCTGTACTTTTAATAAGATCTAGAGAAGGAAAGAGGATGAACAAATGTGCTCAGTCAACCATCTTGCACAAGAAACTCCTTTTTAACCTGATTTTTTTTTTTTCTGATATATGTGCAACAAAAGAAACATGTTGTACTAAGTGTTATCTAGCTAGGCTTTCATGTTTACAATAATTCACTCACTATTGGAACTACATTATATATATATATACACATATTTTTTTTTCTTTTTGTTTCTGCAGTTTGACATGTAATTACTGCTTTAAATTTAGGAAAGAAAATGCTCTAATCCAAAACTCTCTGAGATAGCAATTTGGAGGGCAAACAGAGTTTGGAAATTTAAAGCAGAACACAAAAACTGACCATGATTTTAATTCCGTTCTTTTACCCTGACATTCTTAAAAAATATTGAAATGAAAACCATTTTCTCTTAAAGTATTGACATGATATCTTGATTCCTTATTTATTTTTCTTTTCCCTTTACAGTTTATAATATACCTGGCAGGCAATTGCCTGTTTTGATATCTTCATCTGCACTTCAGGATAAGATAGTAACATGCTTTCCTCTTGCCTCTGCCTTCTGTAAAGCCTGGTTTACAGTTTTAATAACTCTTTGGAACAAGTTACTATACAACATAAACATATATTCCTGTTTATTCAGAGTGACAGTTTTGTTATTGCTGTATTATAAAAACAATTGTGATTCTAAATAAAATATACCCATAAATTAAAAGTCAGAGATCAACTTAGCTATAATGTATGCACAATTTAAGGTCCCAAGAATTTTGTGTCGCGAGATTCATCTAGCCTGAAACAGTTGCCTGTTTCAGGCAATGTCTGCATGATTCATTTTTTAAGTATGTGAAATTTATGTTTCCCTGTTTTCTTACTCATCCCTAACAGTATAATCTTTGTGAGTATTGTCATTACCACTCTGTGAGCTCAGGGCCTGCCTGATGCATTGGCAGGCCAGACTGCTTTGTCTTGGACTGAAGGCAGCCTTTTGAAAAGCTGACTTCAAAAAAAGAGAGGTAGTATAGCTCAGTGGTGAAGGGGTCTGGTTTGGAGGCCAGGCAGTGAGTGCCAGTTCTGGCTCAGGCCCTTTCTGGCTGGGTGACCCTGGACCCTTGACTTACTCTCTCAAAGCCCATGAAATGGGAATAATAGTACCTATCTCATAGAGCTTCCAAGAGGGTAGAATAAAACAATGCATAGAAAACAGCAAAATACCCACACTTACTAAGCATGTTAAGTGTTCTTTATTCATGTTCTTACTAACTTGTTCATGATTTAAAAGTATTAATGCTGTCTAAGTATACACAAATACCTACACATGAATTTCTCTGTAAGTTTTTGAGAATCTACAACTCATTCTGAGGATAGCTTTTCAGTATGAGGGACTTTTCCTTGATTCACTTTACAGGCATGTATTTTAGGAATTGTTTGTTCAGGGTGCCGACAGAAATTTTAAGCCCAACTTTTACCTTTCCCTCAAGTAGGATGTTGTTTGTATATAGTTTATTTATATCCAAATCCCTGTTTTTATTAAGGTACCTTCAGTGGCTTAACAGAAAGATTAGTTTCATAAAGCATGAGCTATCAAGTTAAACCTGTTTAACTCTTACTTCACATAGCAAACAAATCCCTAAATTTCGAAGTGGGAAGTTTGTGTGCCCCTAACTAGGTAAACAAGAGAAGATGATGAGTTAGTGGTAAGGAGAAATACTAAAGACTCAATTTCAGTCCTGGCTCTACCACTAACTTTCTTAATGACTTAAGTCAAGACACATTTGTCTTGTACTATGTTTCAGGAACTGGAGTAGAGAGACAAATAAAATCCCTTTCCTTAGGAAACACACAGCTTGGTTGGGAAGGCTCGCCAAGTACAATATGTCTGTGACAATGGGTAAACAATGTGATAATACACACATCACCGAAAGGGGAGTTGGGGACAGGATGCTCACCGGCAGTTTCCTGGAGGAAGGGACATCCTACCTGTACATGGGATGTCTTAGCAGGGGTGGATCTGAGTTTAGTGGAGCATAAAGCTTACATAAAGTTCTTTTGGGGAGGAGGGGACTCTTTAAGGGAAAAAAAAATTAAAAATTAAGCTCATGACTTTGGAAGGAAACTGTGAAGGACCCTGCTGTTTCAGCTTTCTCGGCTTCAAGGTAAATCCACCACCATATCAAGAGGGAAAAAGTGGGAAATATGAGCTGGAAGTCAGAGTTCAACAAAGTGGTTGCCATGTGGGGACTTTCTGGCACAGTTGGGGGTACAGAGTGTGAGTGCTGGAGGCAGGAGTCACCAGAGGCGGAGGTAGGCAGGGATGGGATCACGAAGGGCCTGTTATATCTAGGAACTGCACATTCCTTCCCCCAGGATTCTATCTGGATATTATGGGAAACAATTGAGGTATTTTTTTCTCTTTTTTTTAAAAAAAATTGTGGTAAAATAGACATAATAAAAAACTTACCATCTTAGCCATTTTTTAAGTGTATGGTTCAGTAGTGTTAAGTACATTCACATTGTTGTGCAATCCATCTTCAGAATTCTTTTCATCTTGCAAAACTGAAACTCTATACCTATTAAACAGGTCCCCACTCCCGCTTCCTTCCAGCCTCTGCAAACCACCATTCTACTTTGTCTTTATGAATTTCACTCCTCCTGGTACCTGGTAGAGGTATAAGTGGAATCGTATAGTACTTGCCAATAAAGCCACCCTCTCCAAGCTGACTGACCTCAGTGTGCTCTATATGGACACTATGATATATTTCATGCCTTGGTCTATTCTAAATGTAATTTATATAAAGAAATGACTAAATACCATTGAGATTCATTCTATTCCAAATTTTAATTAGAAAATGTTCATGAGTGTTTAAACAGGATTAGTTCATTCCCAGAATTTTATCTTTTTTGTGTGTCATTTGCCCTAGTGACAAACATGCAAGGACTTGCTTCATTTTTGACCTTGTATGGTAGCCCCTTTGGTACAGATTAATTTGTTAATGGCATGCATAAGAAAGGCAGCTGGTTAACAAATCATTTCCTCTAATGTATTTCCAAATTTTGGATTACTTAAACAATGGCCTTGGAAAGCGGTCCTCATGAGTTTATACAAGATTTTTCTAGCACAGTGCCAAAAGAAATCTTGTTTTTAGTCTGATTCTTCAAAGACACAGTATCTTTTCATTTAGTATGCTTCATCTTAAAAATATGATTTTCAGTATTATAAAGGGGAGCACATTATTTTCATGTGTCAATACTGGCACTGAGATAGAAACTGAGTTAAGTGTGAGAATGTCTGTCTGTTATTTGTTTTCTATTGTTTCATAGTATGAAATCTTCAGACTCACATCATAAATTAAAGCTTTTCATAACATGAATTTCACTTGTTGCCAAAATTATTTAATTGTATATTGTTCATGCCTAAATTATTTAGTGTACGTATAGGGCTGACTAAAGGCAAAATTGTGAAATGGAATTTTGGGGCAACTTGCTTGCTCTTTGTGTGTCCTAGCCCCAACTCTAGCATTCTTGTGACCTATGTTTTTGCTTCTACCCCAAGCGAACTTTTCCCAGCTGTACCCCGTGGTGTACATTCTATCCATGGTGGTACAATGCCAGCAGCCCTTCCTCTTTTAGGGATACTTCCATTTTGGACATTGTCTGATGTCAGCTACCCGACGGAAGGAAACGGATATGTTGAATGCAGAAGACTGATAGCTGTTTAATGTGTCATCCCTCCAGGTGTATTTATATTTTTATATAATAATGCCTGGAAAGGAAATTCTTAGCCCATTCTACTTGGGAACTTGCCCCCTGAAATGAGGATATATTTTTGGCAGAAAGCACTTCTACTTATAATATTGTATAGCCAACAAATAATTGCCTGTGTGGGACTGTGTGTGGAGTTTTAAGAAACTTGGTTAGATGATCTTAGAAAAGGGACACAGCGGTGGTATTATCAGCAGTGCTACCACTGCTACCACTGCTAATAATACATGTCAGTGCTACCACTGCTAATAATACACGTGCCTGGGGGCTTAAAAAACTTAGAAAAAAATAAATTATAAGTGCTTCCATGTTTTCTCCCTTTGGCTATACCTGTAAAAGAATTCTGTATTTGATAGATTGTTCTTTTTGATTTCTATGAGATAAATTGAATCTGCCATCTTGGTTCCCAGCCCTTTGAACTGCAGAATCAGAGAATGGGAAAGGGAGAAGAAAGGAAGGGGAATTTTCACTGGAAGGATGTATTCAAGGGGAAAATGAACAAATAATTGAGGAGAAAGCAAAATAATGAAGAGATAGGCGAGGAGATATATGGGTTTCGTTGGGAGGCTGGATTTTAGTGGGAGTTGAGAGAAAAAGGGGGAGAGATGGAGAGATTTAAGATAGATGTGGGGTGTGGGAGACAAGGAAAGGAAATGGGGCAAATGGAATATTAAGACGTGTTGCTGTAAGTAATGATTAGATAACCTTTATCATCTTTGAAAAATGCAAGCAAATATTAAAATTACTTTGTGTAAATACACGATTTTTTTTGAATCTTGTGTTCTTCCTGTCCCAATCTGGAATCAGCCATTTCTCCACAAATTCACATGTACTCTTAATGTAGAGTAGTATTTCGAAACTGAGACGTGGGTGCTAGATGGGCTTATACTACCGGAGGTTCCTGCTTCTTGGCCCCTTGTGCAGAGTTAGGAAAGAAATGAACATCCACGCTGCCCCTCCCCCACTTATATTTACATGTACACATATACCCTATGTCTAATTCTATTTTTATCTATTTATATATTAAAAGCTATAAATTCAACCTATACCTCCAATTTCAGTCCAGTGCCACAGGGTTTGTTCTAGCACTCTTCCTTGCCATATTTGAATTCCCCTTTCAACAGTGAAAAATGTGGCTCTCATTATGCTCGCTGTTTTTATTTATTTGTTCAATCTCCTTCTAGGTAACTCATCTCCTGGCTGTGTGGGCCAACTTGCTGTTTGGGGCCTGCCTCATTTTGTGGCTACAAGGGCCCTTTGCTCTGGAACATAAAGCTGTAATGAAACCAGATTTTCCCAGGCCTCTTAAAAATGCATTTGCTCCAGTGTCAACATTCCAAAAGAAAAATTGTTTATTGTTCAATTTTCCTGTTTGGTTGAAAGTCTAGTAATGTATAGCTTTCTGTTACTTTCATTGCAAATATATGCAATTCTGATAATAATATAGACCTTTGAGCATTTTAGGAAATAAATCAACTATTTATAGCACTATTACATGAAAAAATGTTTTCAAAGTTTCATGAAATAATTTGAAATTTAACTTTTAGAACATGACCTGTTTGTGTGTGGCTACCTGTTCTTTCTGTATTACCAATGCCATTTTCGAGTCATGGCCTTTGAGTCAGGACTGCTTCTAGAGGTTGCCAGTGCTGTGTTGTAATCACCTGAATGTGAGATAATGTAAAAGCCCTGAGTGTTTCTCCAAGCAAAAATATCCTTACCATATATCTAGATTTGCTATACTAGTTAAAGGAGCATGAATTCTTATAAGCCATTTAACAGAGCATCAAAAGAAGATATACAATGCTAATCCAGGGAATTTGTTCTCAAAAGTGTCTAGAAATTGACCGACTTTATAACATACCTGAGATGTAGAGGAAAAATAAGTAAAATCAATCAACCAAATGTTCAGAGGAAGATTAAAAATTAATGTAAACATGTGTGTATATGTGTGTGTGTGAGTGTGTGGTGTACGTGTAGGTGTGGCTGAAAGATGTATGTGTATTTGATGTGTGTGGTGTAATATGTGTGTGCGTACTATGAAATCTTAGTATAGTCTAATATTTTTTTCATTTATTAGTTTTTATGCATATCCTACTTGATATTTTGAGCTTATAAAATCTTTTAATTTACACTTTTGTCATAACTTAGAAAATTATTATTCCCTCCTTCTGGGATTCCAATTATCTATTTATCTATCTGTTGATCTAACAATCATCTATCTCCTTTTGCTATTCTCCCATAGATCTTCAAGGCTCTGTTAAATTTATAAAATATTTTTTATTTTTCTTCAGATCAGATAATTTCTATTATTTTATATTAAAGTTCACTAACCCCTTCTTCCATCTCTAATCTGCTCATAAACTGATCCAATGAAGTTTTATTTTAGATATATAGTTTTCAGTTCTAAAATTTCCATTTAGTACTATTTTGCAGTTTCTATTTCTCTGCTGAGATTTCTCACATTTGTTCATTCATTATGTGCATATTTTCCTTCACTGCGCATAATTATAATACCTGTTTTTAAAGAACTTGTTTGCTAACTCTGTCATCTAGGTCATCTCAGGATCCATTTATTGCCATTGATTGCCTTTTTTCTTAAGGATGGATCATGTTTTTCTGTTTCTTTGCTTTGGATTGCATCCTGGACTTTACGAATGACATTTTGTAGAAATTCTAGGATTCTCTTATATTCCTTAGAAGAGTATTAATTTTGTAGCTTTCATGGGCAATAAACTTGGCTAGACTCATATTTCAAGCTCTGTTTCCCCTGTAATAGGTAATAGCTGAAGTATCTAGTTATTTTAGTCTTCGCTGGGGTGGTTGGAGTCTGTCCTGTGCATACACAGTGCAAGGTTTTGCCAGAGATTTGGGTAGAATTTATGAACAAGATTCGGAGCTCCCCTTCACATGCTCTCTCCTTTCCAGAATTTACCACTCACTTTTTAGCTACTGCAGTCACCTGAACTCTGTCTTTTGATTCTTCACACTAGACTGTGGGATTCTATCAGAGTTCTAGACACCCAGAACTGAGCCAAACTGGGCCAGTATCTCTACTTTACAGGTGGGAAAACCAAGACAGAGCTGAAGTCACTTGTTCACAGTTCCACAACAGGTGAGAAGTAAAGCCAGGATTTAACTGTGGAAGAGTAAGGGTAGTGGAAGAATATGTATTTTTGATATTCCCTGTGGGAAACTTTCTAAATATTAAAACTTGGAAAAGGTATTATTTTTCCTTTCATGAACAGAGATGCAGCACACAGAAATTAGTCACATCTTTTTACACTCAAAGCAAAACCTTCAGCTATGTATCATGCCTTAGTCACATAAATTCCTCATTTAGGAGTGTTTGTGGAAAAATATTTATACTCCCCTCCCTCATTCACCTCTCTCAGATGCCAAACTTCCTTTCAGATTCCCAGCTTCTCGATCACAGAACTATCTTCCTAATTCTGGCCTAGAATCATTTTCCAGGCCTAGAACCTCCCTGCTCCCCATTTATTTTATACTCATTTAACAGTATGATTTTTTTGTTTTTAAATTTTCTATTTAAAGATGAATTTACTTTTTAATATCTCCCACTAACCACACACATCCACAGTTTAAATTTCTTTATTCTACCGAGAAGCATTTCTTGGACAAACGCACTTTCTTCTATTGAGAAGGTCTCAGATTTTAGAGGAGCAGATATTGACTTTACTTTTTGCACTGATTGCTTCTCCACCATCACACTTTCTTGTTCTCCTTAACATTATAGGAAAATTGTTTCAGTGGCTTGTGAGCTCTCAAAGTGAACATCCGGGTAGATGTTTTCTTTTCTAAGGAAGTGACTCATCAGTGGGTGAGGAAGCATGGTGGTCACAGCCCTGCAGCACGGGGCACGGAACCACTTTCTTGCTGTCTCTTACCTTTCAAGTACTGTGCCCCCTCTTGCCACCATAAAATGTGTCTTTGTGGTGTCACCAGCTCAGCTTTCTCAGCCCTTTAGGGAAACAGATTAGACTGAAGTGACTGCCTAAAGCTCCTTCACATCTATATTTGTAATAAAAGAGTAACATCTGCAAAACATATTTTGCCCAGCAAAGGCAGGCATGACAATATTATTGTGACATGGTTTTTCTTAGATGTGAATAGACGAAAAAAGTTCTAAAAGATCCAGAAAAATGTTAATAAAGAGAATTTAATAAAATTTCCTAAAGTCTTAAAAGAAATCTGGGTGTAGTTAGAAATACAAGTAGAACAAAGATTTTTCTGTGGTCTTTGGTCTTACGTAAATGAAGGGGACTTGTCCTTGTCAAAATGTTTTTTGCCTATGATATAGTTATGATGTAAAAGAAGAGAAGTCTGCAGGGAGATCCTGTAGGTTCAAATCGCTGAACTGTATTTGTATTTAAAGACAAAAGCAGAAGAACCCTCATAATTCCATCATGAATCAGAAGTACAATAGTTTTACAAACATTCAAGTTTCCTTTGATATAAAGTTGCAAGGAACTCTCTGAAAGAATTTTCCAGCCTTACTTATTTTGGAGATGCAGCTGGATAATTATTCACATGTGGCAGCAACAGGAAGGCCTCATTTCCTTAACAGTTTCCCACTCTGCTCTTTAAAGGGAGTGTGAAAATATTTTTGTAAAAGGATGGGATTCCCTGGGTTTCCTAATTGTTGAAATTAGTTTCTCTGCATTAAAGTGTTGCATTTTTCCCTCATGGGTGGTGCACTGGTGTTTCTGATAACTCAATTTTTTTTAATTCAAAGAAATTTTTAATAATTATTATTGAATGAGCACATCAATATGTAAAATGCAACAGATTTTCATGATGGTTATAGTAGATACATTTATTAGCTATTGAAAGACTCAGAGGAAAAAGTGACCTTAAACAGAAAAATTAGGATAATTAATATCAATCATTAGGCTCTATTTAGAAGATGAATTTCTATATCAAAATAGAATTGCCTAATTTAGGGTAATTTATGATTTACCTATTTCTAAATTTTACTTCCTTGCATGTTCAACTATGTCAATAATGAATTTTTTAAATTTGTGTGATAAAGAAGACAGAAGACCAAGAAAATAAAGCATTTACCTATTCCATTTTACTCATGGGGCAAGAAAGTCAGGGGTTAACCTAGAGAACTTCAGTCTGGTCTTTAGCACATCATTTTTTTTCTCATAGATATATTTTCACCATTATTAGCATCATTTAGATCATTGTTGTTCAATAGAACTTTCTGTGGTGATGGAAATATTCTGTATTTGTGCTGCCCAATACTGTAAGACACTAGCCACACGTGACTATTGGCTATTGAGCATCTACAATGTAGCTAGTGTGACTGAGGAACTGAAGTTTTAATTTATTTATTTTTAATCAGTTAAGATTTGTAGAGCCATACATGCCTAGTGGCTTCCATATTGGACAATGTAGACCTGGATATATCCAAAAGAAAAACCAGTAACAAGCATCTGAAAAGTATTGTGACACTATTTGTGACTATACAAAACTGAATTTGTTATATACACATCTGTAATTTACTCACTATATCTATAACATATAGATTATTAAGATTCTTATAGTATTTCACTGCATTATTCTTAATTTCTTCTGCACCTAATAGTGTAGCAAAATTCTAGCTTACTTTTGATAAGTATGGACTTTCATTTTGTATGCTTCCATTCATTCATTTGCACAATGAAGACCAAAATGAGTGCCTACTTCATTGTGTTTTTATGAGGATTAAATGAGTTAACACATATTAAATACTTAAAAAAGTGTCTGGTTCATGGTAAGTACCATGCAAGTGTAAGCTAGTATCATTAAAACAACTAGGCATTTGAACGAATAGGGGGCCTTAAATCATTATTATTGTGTTTGGTAGGTGCAGAGGGGTTTGTTGTTTTGTTTTGTTTTTTAAATAAATCTTGAGGCAGAGAGTTAGAGAAAGATAAGGGCTGAACATTGAGGAGTGGCTGAGGTCGTGGGGAGTAGACGAGGCTATGAATAGAATTCATGCTGCTCCCAGAGGGCCAGTGGACGATGGTTCCAGGACATATTTTGATATATTTGGCTAGTAGGATAGTTTGCATTTTTTGATGTTGAGGGGAGAGGGTTGGTGGTGATGGGAGAGAAACAGCAGTTTAAATTGCTAATTACCGGTCACTTTTTTAAAAAGTAAGTTTCATGAAGAAAAAGACTATGCATTTGGTTAACTCTTATATTTCTTGCACCCAGTATAGCACCTTGAACACTGTTGGTACTCTACAAATATTCATGGGATGAATAAATAAAAAGTCTTTTTAAAGGAAGCAGGGTGTTGTGGAGAGGCTGGCCTCATGCACTGGTCTGAATGTTGTACTAGATGACCTTTAAGGTCTTCCAACTCTGAGATTACATGATTTCATGTATAAACAACACTTGATATTTTAGGTCCAGCCGAAATGTCTAGATATGAAGCTAACATAATTTCCTGCATCTCTAAGAATTATTTACTATAGCCGCATAAGAAGTATTGTTCAATTTTTTAAAAATTAACATAAACATGCTAGCTGACTTTTATATGGCATCGTTTTCAGGATCAAAGTGAATCAACAGATTCTGGTGTTATGCAGTTCAGTGTTTTGTTCTTTCTTTGCTCTTGGGACTCTCTGAGAAGTGAATTAGATGTTTCTAGCAGTCTGAATCAGCTACCAGAAAATTAGTAATGGAAAGCTGCTTTGGGGTACATTTCACCCTCTTTAACACGTACTTCATGTGTCCATTGCTCCCTGTCAGGATACACGCAGGGCTCTCATGTTTCCTCACCTACCTGGCAGGACCAACACGTATTTGACAAAATTTCTGCCACAGTGTCTTTCGTAGCAGGTCTGAACCCTACAGGGTCTGAGATCTGCCAGTCCCTCTGACTTTGCCCACAGGCAGGGCTGTTCCAAAGCACCCTGTGTCTTCTGAATCGATGTGCCCATTCTGTGTCATACCTCTGCTGCCCATATCACAGTCCCTTTTCTCTTCATTGAGAGCCTAATACCCTTCTGCCTAATACCAATATGCCTGACAAATTCCCCTCATCCTGGAACACACATTTCTGTTTAATCCACCCTTGTTTTCTTTCCTCCGGCTACCAGGTGTTTCACGGTATGAAGGTACTTATCACAGTGTCCTGCAGTTTTACCTTTTTTCCTGTACGGGACTTCAACTGTCCTGCCAGGCTGTGAATAACTTAAAAGCAAGGGACATGACTTAGTTATGGAGCTCACAGGGCCACTTCAATGGGAATGCCATAAGGGTAGAGACTGGGTCTCTTCTGTTTACTACTGTGACCCAAGAGCTTTAGAATAAAATCTGGCTCACTGCAGTCATTATTAAATGAGTGTATCTATATGTCCAATACCTTTTATATAAGAGGGATTTAATATTTGTTGAATTGACCAAATGGCTCAGAAGTTCTAGGTTCAGTCACAAATCTAGTGGCAGTTCATTTTTTTTATTATTATTTCGAAGTATTACAGGGGTACAAATATTTTTGGTTACACAGATCACTTTTGTAATGCTTGAGTCAGGGTGAAAACTGTGCCCATCACCCATCACCCAGATAGTGTTCATTGTGCCCATTAAATAGGTTTTTTGCCCACCCTCTCTGCCTCTCTCCCCTCCACTTGATTTCCATTGAGTTTTACTTCCTTCTATGTACGTGTGTGCTCATCAGTTAGTTCCAATTTAATAGTGAGTACATGTGGTGTTTGTTTTTCCATTCTTTAGATACTTCGCTTAGGATAATGGTCTCCAGTTCCATCCAAATGTTGCGAAAGACATTAAGTCATCCTTCTTCATGGCTTAGTAGTATTCCATGGTATACATATGCCACATTTTGTTAATCCACTCATGAATTGATGGGCATTTGGGTTGATTCCACATCTTTGCAATTGTGAATTGTGCTGCAGTAAACATTCAAGTCTATGTGTCTTTTTGATAAAATGACTTATTTTCCTTTGAGTAAATATCCAGTAGTGGGATTGCTGGATCAAATGGTAGATCAACTTTTAGTTCTTTGAGGAATCTCCATGCTGTTTTCCATAGAGGTTGTATTATACTAATTTGAGTCCCACCAATGGTGTATAAGCATTCCTTTCTCTCTGCATCAATGCCAACATCTATTGTTTTTGTGCTTTTTAACAAAAGCCATTCTGACTAGGGTAAGGAGATATTTCAACTGGTACCACAGAAATACAAAATGTCATCTGTGAATACTATGAAAATCCCTATGCACATAAACTTGAAAACGTAGAGGAAATGGACAAATTTCTGGAAACGCAAAACCTCCCAAGACTTAGTCAGGAAGAAATAGAACTCCTGAAGAGACCAGTAATGAGCAACAAGATTAAAGCAGCAATAAGCAACAAGATTAAAGCAGCAATAAAAAAAATCTTCCAACAAAAATAAGCCCCAGACCAGATGGATTCACAGCTGAATTTTACTAGACCTACAAAGAACTGGTACCGATTCTGTAGAAATTATTCCATAACATCAAGAAGGAGGGAATTCTCCCACACTCATTGTATGAAGCCAGTATCACCTTGATACAAAAGCCAGAAAAGGACACAACAAAAAAGAAAACTACAGACCAATATCCCTTATGAATATAGATGCAAAAATCTCAATAAAATACCAGCAAACAGAATTCAACAGCACATCAATATATATATATATATATATATATATATATATATATATATATATATATATATATATATGCCATGACCATGTAGGCTTTATCCCAAGGATGTGAGGATGGTTCAACATATGTAAATCAATATATGTGATTCACCACATAAACAGAAGCAAAACAAAGATCATATGATCATCACAATAGATGCAGAAAAAGCATTCAACAAAATTCAGCCCCCTTTCATGATAAAAACCCTCAACAAACTAGGCATAGAAGGAATATATCTCAAGCTGTATATGACAAACCGACAGCCAGCATCATACTGAATGGGGAAAAGTTGAGAGCATTCCCACTAAGAACCAGAACAAGACAAGAGTGCCCACTGTCAACACTTTTATTCAATATAATGCTGGAAGTCCTAGCCAGAGCAATCAGGCAAGAGAAAGAAATTAAGGGTATTTAAATAGGAAAAGAGGAAGTCAAACTATCACTTTTTGCAGATGATATGATCTTATATGTAGAAAACCCCAAAGATTCCATCAAGAGACTCTGGGAATTGATAAATAAATTCAGCAAAGTCTCAGGTTACAAAATCGATGTACACAGGTCAGTAGCATTTCTATACACCAATAACGGTGAAGCTGAGAGTCAAATCAAAGACTTAATACCATTCACAGTAGCTACAGAAAAAATAAAATACCTAGGAATATACTTAACCAAGGAGGTGAAATATCTCTACAAAGACAACTATGAAAAAGATCGCGAATGATACAAACAAATGGAGAAATATATCATGCTCATGGGTTGGTAGAATCAACATTGTTAAAATGTCCATACTATCCAAAATGATTTATAGATTCAATACAATTACATCAAAATACCAAAATCATATTTCACAGATCTAGAAAAATAATTCTATGCTTTGTTTGGAACCAGAAAATAGCCCAAATAGCCAAAGCAATCTTAAGCAAAAGGAACAAATTGAGAAGAATCACATTACCAGACTTCAAACTATACTACAAGTCTATAGTAACTAAAACAGCATGGTATTGGCACAAAAATAGAGACATAGACCAATGGAACAGAACAGAAACCCCAGATGTAAAACTATCCACATACAGCCAACTGATCTTTGACAAAGCAGACAACAATATACACTGGAGAAAAGAATCCCTATTTGATAAATGGTGCTGGGAGAATTGGATAGGCACATGTAGAAGAATGAAACAGGATCCATATCTCTCACCACTCACAAAAATCAATTAAAGATGGATAAAGGACTTAAATGTAAGGTATGAAACCATAAGAATTCTAGTATAAATTGTTGGAAAAACTCTTCTAGATACTGGCCTAGGCAAAGAATTTATGAAGAAGAAATCAATGGCAATCACAGTAACAACAAAAAAATAAATAAATGGGACTTGATTAAATTAAAAAGCTTTTGCCCAGCTAAGGAAATAATTAACAGAACAAATAGACAATCTACACAATGGGAGAAAATATTCATAGACTAAACATTGTATAAAGGATTAATAACCAGAATCTACAAAGAACTCAAGCAAATCAGCAAGGAAAAAAATCAAACAACCCCATTAAGAAGTGGGAAAAGACATGAACAGAGGCTTCTCAAAAGAAAATAGACAAATGGCCAATAAACATAAGAAAAAATGCTCAGTGTCACTAATCATCAGGGAAATGCAAATTGGCAGTTTATTCTTGATCTTAAGAGTTAATCTGGCTATGAAGTATGCACTGAAATTTGAAATACTATAAATAATTGAATGATAGATTCTTTAGGACTAGAAGGATCTTAATAAAGGCTACCTTTTACTGGAGCATTGACGATATGCTAGGCACTGTTCTAAGCACTTTACATGTATCAACTAACTTTTTATTAATTCATTGTTACTAACTCATTGCATTATTACCCCCCTTTTCCAGATGGTGAAGCCGAGGCACAGCAAGTCTGGATGACTCTTTAAAGTCACAAAGCAAGGGGGTGCAGAGCTGGGAGCCAGCCTCAGCAGTGTGGCTCCAAAGTCTCTTCTCTTAATCTTCTATGTTGCCTTTAGTAATTTTCTATGTTAACCACTTCTACCTGTGGGAATGCTTTCAGCTGTAACAGAAAACTCATTTCAAAATGGCTAAATTATATAGAGGATTTATTGGCTCATGTAACCAAAGTGTTCAGAGATAGGTCAGACTCTAGGTTTACCTTTATCTGGGCTCTGGTTTGATTCTCTGTGATTCTCACAGCTCTGTCTTTCTCAAGACATCAGCCTCATCCTTAACTAGATGGGGGACCTGGTAGGAAGTTGGCTGTAGTCATTCTGGGTGCCACCATCCCATGGAAGAGATGATGTCTTCAGTTGTTCCTCAGAGGAAAAAGCTTCTTTCACAGCAGCCCCGGCAAAGGTCTCCTCCAGTCTGACAGACTGAGACTTGGCCATATACCCTCCAGGACCAATGGCCATTGGATGGGCTGGTGCAGATCACTTTGTGCCTGAGCTGCATGCCTCCCCTGTAGATTCAGTGGTGGAGTCGGCTTCCCCCGAAGATACAAGCTCCTCCTGGGACATGTGAGCAAGAAAATGGAGGTGGTTGTTGCCAACAGATGGCCGAATGGCTGGTAGGTAGGTGGGATGTTCATTCATTTAACAAGTTCTGAATTACTGAGCACTCACTGTACCCCTCATCTCAAGGGTGCAAGCCCCAAGATAAAGTGACACCCCAAAGTTGGTTAGAAATCCATGTATCTTTGAGCTATAAACTTCAAAATCAGATTCTAACAACCTCGTCAGGGAACTTTTTAAAACTATGTCTTATTGGAACTTTCAGAGAAAATAGCATTTGTTTCTAAAGAATTTTATTAACAAAATACAGAATAAGATTACTAAAAATTTGGAATATTGTAGTTAATTGTGAAAGAGAAAACGGTTTGAAAATAGACCTGATAATTCTTTAATTCTCATGGTATGTTTAGTAATACTTTATGTAATTATAAAAACAGTAATTATATACTACTATGTAATATGATCTGCAGCATGGTTTACTACTTTAGATTTCATTTTTAATTTTACTGTGAGCCCCTATTCAACTAAATGGGCTTGAAAATTTCACTGAAAAGTCAGAGGTTAGGACGTATTGCAGAATTAGCCCTTTGCAATCTCAGTTCTTCTCTGTTTCACTAACATTGTATGTGCCGTGTTTAAAGCTGACCTCAGATCTAACTCCAATAGACATTCATTCATTTGTTCATTCATTTAATAAATTTTGAATTATTGAGAGCTAAGCACCTGGGGATGGAATGGTGGGTATTCATCGGTCTTTGTTGATTTTAATTCTCTGTGGATTATTAAGATTTCTTTCCTGAGAGTTTTTCTCTTAATTCTGCTCCTGCCTGCCTGACTGAGCCTTCTTACTCCTTGCCAGCAGAGCAAATTTTATAAAATTCAAATTCAATTATACCTTATTTCTGCTTACTGTACTAATAACTTCCTGGTACCTATAGGGAAACATTCAAAATCCTTAGAATGTCTTAAAAATGCTTCCACAAGATGGCCTGTGCTTGACTTCCCAGCCACATCTCGGGCTGGTTTCTCATGCATACCCTGCTAAACCTGCCCTTCCTCACTGCTCCCGCACTGTGTGTTAAATAGAGAATTTTTTAAAAATGCCATGCCTTTGTGCATACTGGCCCTTATTTCTGGGATCTTCTTTCCTACTCTTCTCCATCTACCTAAATCCTACTCCTGCTTTAAGAACCAGCTCACACATTACTCATTCTGTGGTTACTTCTGCAACCCTCTAGGCAGAGTTACTTATCCTTTATTAAATTCCCATAAAACTTGATGTGACTTTATTACTCTACTTGATACATCAAATTGTAATTTTTACATGCCTTTCTCATGAAAAATAGGTGTTTATCTTTGTAACCCATAGGCCGAGGCACGTGGGACCTAATAGACATTTTCTGAGTTATCATTTGTCAATGCACCAATCTAAACAATACATTGACTACTAAGAAATTTCTTTTATTGCTTAAAAAAAAATTACCAAGTGCTCTTTCTGGACCAAGCACTGAGTTAGTATTTAGGCCCCAAATGTAGCATGGAGACTTCACTTTATTTGCAATAATTCAGGGTCTTTTTGGACAGTTTGTTGTTTACTTTGGCTTTGGTGACCTTCCATGGCATATCAAAATGAGAATTGTCATTGCCAGAATTTGATTGTATGTTCTTATTTTTTTCCCTGTACATTGAAATTTCTTGATAGGGCAAATGTGATTTGATATCCTTCAGACATCACTATTAAGATGATGGCAATTCAGCACTAAAAAATTTGACATTTCCCTTTTATCCTCCCAAATAATTTTATGTCTCTCATGTAATTGAATATAACGAATTTAATTTATCACATTTCTCTCTGCAGATTATTGACTGCAAAACTTCAGTTAAAAAAGGCGAAAGTATCTTTGCTTTGAATTAAGGCTATTACTTGGCCTTCATATTATAACTTTTTATTAGAAACCCCAGTGAATTACTCCAAAGTTCTCTGATTGGCATGTGAATCTGAAAAATGCATTTCACAAAAGAAAAATTGTGGTACACTTAAGTGATTTTTAAAAAGTTCATTGAAGAACAAGCTTTGGGATCATAAATTCTAATTCTGAATCCATCAAGGCATGCCACCTTTGTTCATGAATATTCTTATTTTAAATACGCACAAAACATAAAAAGCTTATGTCATTTCCCCATCATAAAAAGAATTCATTATCACCGTCACAGTGAAAAATTGTTAGGTGATATTTCAGAATTGATTCAAGCATTTTCCAGTTGCTGTGAAATATATTCATCTTCCTTCTAATTAATAATTTTAGAAACAGAATTGGACATTCTCTTCAAATTTCCAAGCAGTGCTTTGTTGCAAGTGGTTTTCTTATGAAGACAGTTTTGATTTTTTTCTTCTTTATGGTTACGGGTTCTTTGCCTTTAGGATGAATATATTTCATCAAAGCATAGGAAATGCTATCCTTATCAAATGATTATTGTATCAAATAAAATTATAATAGGACAATGCATACCAGGCCTTTGGAGAAATTGAGGTTTTAAAATAACCCAAAGCTAAGTTAATGCTGAATAGTCATTTCACAAATAATGCAATAATACTCTGATCATCAGCAGAAAGTTAAGCAAGGAGGTCTGAATTTTGATGTTAAAGAGAGAAAATTTATCTTCCATTTCCTCAACAGACAGATTTGGACAAATACAGTGCCTGTCGAGTTTTGTGTTTCTTAGTCCTGAACGTTAGAGAACCGTCTTGTGGTCTCTCTCTGCCAAGCCCTGAGTAATGTAGTCTTGCAGGACAAAGTGGAGGATTGGGAAATGAAAACAGAGTGTGACAGTTGTGCTTATTTTAATATGGTCACTGGCCTTAGTGACAGGCCTCAGATGGCACCTGTGTCCTCTAGAATTGGACCGAGGATCTTGATGTTTCATTATTCATCCCAGACCATCTCAGCCCCTCCCAAACTGACCAGTTGGCCTACTCGAAAGACAGCTCTGCTGCTCTGACATGATGGCAAACTGCAGCACACCACGCAGATCGAAATTTATGATTCCAGCCTGCTTCAGAGTCAGGATAAAGACACATTTGGGACAGTGTCACTCAGCGATCATTGCAGAGACAAGAAATGTATGGCGAGACAGCATATGAAGGATTAATTCACAGTGAAGTAATGGCTCAAAGCACTAACTGATGTTAACTTTCTTGTTTTCTTTGTTGAACTGCCACCATCTCCCTTGTGGGCAATTAGGGAAGGGTGCAACTGCTGCTGAGGAAAAGTCCACAGGTGGGAACAAGGAACTAAATTCTTAGCTTTTACAGCCAAAAGACATCTTGATATAAGGCCAAAGTGAGTCCACTACCAGAGAGAATGGGTGTGTCTTTCCAACCTTCATACAAGATAAAAGAATTTCACAGGAAGTGGAGAGTTCAGAAAGTAAGTAAGCTAGAAGTATTTTAGGGACAAAAGTGTTCTGTTCTTTTCTCACATTAGGAGTCTGGAGTGTGTGTGTGTGTGTGTGTGTGTGTGTGTGTGTGTGTGAGTGAGTGTTGGGGAGGACATGATACAACTAACTCTGAGAAGGAATGTGAGAATCAGTGGTTTCTGCCCCACTACTCAGCTGGACTCTTGCAAGGCAGCAGCCTCCTGTGATGTAGAGACAGTGGATTGTGATATCCATGTTTGAGAGAAGTGGCAGTTTGGACAAGAAGTCTTAGGACTGGGAAAGCAGTAATCAGGGAAGTGAGTGGACTGTGTTGGCAACGGATTAGTAGGACTGGCAGTGCTGAAATCCAAGTAGATGTCAAA
>RJWJ010028361.1:0-21473 GCA_004363605.1 Indri indri | reverse complement strand
GTAAACTGTATTAAAAGTGCAATTTAGTTCCTGAATTGGGCATGTAAAATACACCCTCATATCCCACATAAAAGTTTTGAAGATGTTGACCATCTTCTTTGGCCAGAAACCCTCTGTCACTCACCCATACCACATCTTGAACCTCATTTGCAGTGTGGAAAATAAGCTCCAATTGTGCCGTATCCCAAATTTCCTATCCTTTGAGGGCCCTGGCAAAAGAGATTTTATCCTTTGCTGCTCATGTGATAATACTTCCATGATTTCATTGAAGTTACCTCATAAAATATAATGATAAACAGAAGGGTTACCCTTTTTTCTAGTGGGAATGCTTTATAAAAAGAAGTATAATTTCCCTTGTGGTTTGGAGTACCATATGGCTTTTTCCCACTGCCTTTTGACTTTCTTTTTTTCTTCAGACAATAAAGATTAGATTTATTCTTTAAGGTTTAAGAGACCCCAAAACTTATCACAGCTTTCATCATCAGGCCACAACACATAGCTTACATAATGTACCCACTCTGAGGAAAGCTGAGATAAAATGGCAGTGTTAACAGGTTCTAAGAGCTGTCATGAGCATTAAATCAGGGTGTGGGTTGTTCAACATCAGGATTTGTCTTTTTTTTTTCCTTAAATAGATTTACCAACTGTAATAGATTGAGCTATTTATATATTTGTAAAAGCACAGTTTGACTATTTTGAAAAGCCACAAAATGCTTGATCAAAGCTACCCCGTTTGGCTATCGACATAAACGGAACATACTGGCTTTTCTGGTGCATCTTACTCAAAAGAAATATTTCTCCTATTGCTTTTAAAACAAGGTTTGGCAGGAGCATTCCACACACTTTAAGACCAGAATATCTAAATAAACTTTTTAAAATATCTGTTTTGATTTGTGACGACACACTTTAACCTTAGCCACATGTATCTATTTATGAAGTTTATTAAAATTCTTACCATTAGAAACCTGAGTTGCCTAAATCAGGAGGTCCACAAACATTCACTCTTAATGTAGCATGATGATGTGGTGAAGCGAGGCTAGGTTGCAACATCTTATTTCACATGTTGAATTTCTGCTATGCTCTGCCCTACCTCTCACTGTGTCATTAGACTCATTTCTCTGCTTTCTCACGAAGCTTTGTATACCTCTTGCTTGACAGCCGATGCCAGACCCTGGTTCATTCTTGGACTCTGGTGCTCGTGTTGTATTATCTAGTTATCACTTTTGCTCTGCTTTGGCTCTTAATGATAACTCATTAAATCTTAAAAGCTACTTGAAAGACACATCTTTGTGCAGTTGTCAAATCTTTGAACTTTCATTGACTGTGCTTAAACTGTGCCTCACACCTTCTCTTGGTAGGTTAGTACTCTCAAAGTCAAAGCCAGTACAAAAGAATACCCTAGCACAGGAATTTTTTTTTTCTTTTTGTTTTTTATATTATGTCGCTATTTCTATGAGCCCTTGAAACTAATTAGCCAGCAACATCATGGAAGCAAATTATGGATTACAAATTTACTCAAGAAACTCAGTCTTAAAATATTTGAAGACTGTATTACATAGTTACCAAATATCTTCATGTAATTTTATCTGATAGAATGACTATTTTACTTCTGTCCGAAATGTTCTTATTTTGCTCTTCTCTTCAACATACTTCACATTTCATTATTCTGACATTTAATCACAATTTTTAAACAAAACCATTTGAAAGTAAATATGCAAAATAGCTATATAAGGAAAATATACTGTGTACACATGCATATATATATATATTTATATCTCTCTATTCTATGTATCACCATTTGGAACATAGAAACAGTTCTTTGCCCAACTTCCATTCTAATATGACTTCCATTACTACCATGTTTGGTAAGTCAATGAAAGGCTTAAATTTTCTCTATGTATAAATATTCATATTAGAGAAGTTTCCTATCAAAGAAGAGTATATGAGCATAGCACTGGTTTAGGAATACAGTCCATGGTAGGAAACCAAGAAATGGTTAAAATTAAACTATTGTATACCTACATATATACTATGCATGAACTCTGCAAATCTTACTTTGAGGTTTATATAAAATGCACAGAGAAACAGGATATGGAACAAAGAATACTAGAAAAACATTCTATAAGAATTGAATACTCTGTATAAGAATGACTCGGACGATAAATGGAAAATTTGACCTTTTTGTTTTAAAATTGTAATTTTCAAGGAAATGTTTACGCTAACATTTAATAATCCATCCATTTTCAACATTAAATCTATGTCAAATATTGAACTACTAAGTGAACAGTAGAGATACTCAGAAACGTCCTTTTAATGTATTTTATTTATGTTAGATAAAACATTATAATATTTAATATTTAACATTAATTTTAGAATAGCCCAAATTTATAGAAAATAGTTCATTTTCTCTCTCTGGGCCTTAATTTTCATATACATAAAAGATGATGATATGTGACTTTAAAGTAATTTCTTCTATTTTTAATTTTCCACAATTCTATGGCTCTGAGTTCTTTTTTTGCCCCCAAGACAAGATTTCCTAGGGCAGTAGTGTATCCCAGACTTGTTTCTTGAAACTCCAAGGATAGGAAAGAATAAATGTTCTAAAAAAACAAATCTCAAGAGACCAAAGGAATAGAAGGACAAGGCAAGACAATTATTTTCTCTCTTTTTTAAAATTTTCATTGGGCCAGATGCCCAGTTTCCTTTTAACAGCCTGATTCTTTAAAATCTTAAATAAGGGCTCCTATGACATCATAGCCTAGAATTTGGCACTTGGCTTCTAGTACCAGTTCTGGCTATGTAATTCCCAACATGTCTTTTAACTGCTAAGGCATCCTATTTCCCCATTTTCAGTAAAGAAAGGTAGGATGACATCAATTATACAGTTCATTTGACCTTGGACTTCCAGGCTGAACTGTGAGAAAATAAACTTCTGTTGTTTAAGGCACCAAGTCTGTGGTATTTTGTTATAGCAGTCTTAACTAATACAGAACTGATAGTTTATATCATTTGTTTACACATATTATTTCTTAAAACTATTTACATTTTTCCTTATGCATAGCTTGTCTTCACAACAAGTTCATACTGTCTTCAAAGGCAGGAACTCACCTGTGCTTTGTTACCTCATTAACAATGTACAGCACTACAAGACACATAGCTAAAACTTAAATGTTACTCCAACTGATTAAAGTTTATCTGGCAGGTAAAGAGCTTGACCAATTCACAGAAAAGTGAAATTCTTATATGCTTTTCATGGCATGTTTGTATATACATACATGTATATTCCCTATTCATATACTTCAATTGGACACGAGAAAGGAAAATCAAGAAAAGTCGATCAGGCATTCATACTCTCATATGTATGTGTCAAAGACATCCGTCTATACCCATTACCTTATTACACAATGAAGATGGAGGAAGGAACAAAAGAAGAAAGAAATCTCATCCTAAAAATTTTCATTGGATTTACTCCTTAGTTTCAACAAGACTTCAGAGTGTGTTAGGGTTTATAGAACAAAAGAATATAAGCTTTTAACCACTGGAGTGCTATTTATTTTAGTAAAAGTATAATTCTCAAGAACGCTCTGAGAAAACAGTGTATCAGTCTGGTAATAACACATTACTGAAAAACAGTAAGTTTTGCACAATCACTAACAAAATGGAAAGCACGTTATTTGAGTTCAAGACTGAATCAAATCACTCTTTTGAATAACTTGTTGACTTCAAGACAAAGTAATGTTAACTGGTATTGGCTACCTAAAACACTTTAAGCTCTTTAAAGTGTTGGCACTTCATTATGGCAGTAATATTAATGACTGGAACTGACTTTATTTCAGCAAATACTAAATGAGTTAGCAGTAATAGTGCTACTGATTTAATCCCAAGCTTAAGTTACACAACTATGGCCAGCTAAAAAGGCACTACACACACACTATATAGAGTACAGTATGTACATGAAAGAGTGGTCAAATTTAGGTATCAAGAAATACTCCCTCCATGTTTATATTGCGTCTTGTAAAATTAGAAAGTATGCTGTTAAAAATTAAAGGATGGTTCAATACTGTAAATGTCTGAGAGTCCTTATATACCAAAGTATTGTAGCACCAAGAAGGGCAGCATCGAAACAGCAGGGAATTAAGGACCAGTGCCACAACTATATAGGAGCTTGAGGCAGGAGTTCAGAGACAAAGTGTCTCTTAAAACCCTGGCTTTGCCATTTACTATGATGGCAAACTTAGTCAACATCTTTGTGCTTCAGTTTCCTCATACGTACGATGCTTTTTTAAAGAATTCAATGATCTTATATTTTTATATAATTAGATAAGAGTAGTTGGTTAATCAGAGCCTGTTATTATCAAAGAGAAAAACCACTCAGAGGAGGAAGGTACAGTAAGACATCAAACATTTCACTCTTGCGCTGAGGCAATTCTGTTCAAATATTGGTTGGTATAGAGTAGTTACTTTTCTTTCTACTAAAAATAAACCACATTAGATTTAAACATAATGCAAGGTTCTCAAGATAGTTGCCTATTCTCCTTAGCTCTAAGTATTTCTTTGTTGGAAAATATAAAGAATCACAGCACTCACCACGTTCTGGAGACACGCCAACTGTCAGTACAAAGGAACTGCCAGTCAAATAAGATCAGGTCTGTATAGCAGATATTTAGTTAATTGATATGACTACATTTACTAAAAAGCATATTTAGGTAGGATTTTATCATAGCGTTATTTGGGCTTTTGCTTATTTTCTGAAGTCTCAGATTAATGAATTCATCAGATATTTTAAGCCAAAATTAACTAAATTTAAATACAAGCAAATGCAGAGAATTTTTCCTGTTTGGAAATTTTAGTTGTGCTCCAAAACTAAAATTAATAATCATGAAATAACTCCAGAGTGGCAAGAAACTGTCAGAATGCCTCGTCTAGGATTATTAAAGAGTAGCCATTCTAGGCCTTCGCACGCCGCCCTATCAATCGCCTGTCTTCAGCCTCTGTAAAGAAGAGACTAAGCAAGACAGGCTCCAAGTAAAAACAACCAAAGAGTGTTGTGTGAAGTGTGTTACATGCACTGGCAGCAACAGGACTCTAAGGCCACAGTGCAGCTGCTGCCAAGGGCTGATAGCAATACATTGTCAGAACTCTTGAGGGAGTTTGTCAGTTTCAGGAGCACACAGACTGATAGACTGGTGGCAGGCCATAGTGGAACAAAGACAGACAAAGCGATAATTTTAGACAAATGAGGAAAGGCAGCGAAATAATGAACTTCAGAGATGCAGATGGGTTCAAAATTAGAAGATGGCAATGTCCATGCTGTCTGAGGCTCCATCAAGAGGAGTAGTTGTGACAGATAAAATAGGGAAATATAATTCGTCCAATGGGAAAAGTCTTTCAGTGGTTCAATTTCTCTCTAGGTACCATGGATTACACTTCTTAAAATTTAATCTGACCCAGAAGTTACTCAGGAGCATTCTCACATCCAACTGTAACAGGCTAGGTTGTTTGAAGTATAATAAAACCTCACACTGAGAAGAATTCAATAAACTGAACATTTTTTAAAAAATCTCTTTGGAAGGCTCAGGAAATTACCAACATAGGGAGGATATGTTGGCCTGAGAAGAGAAGCCGGGAAATGTTAACTCAAAATTTGTGGCCATTTTTTCTCTGTAAGTAAATGCTAATTCTAAAAGTGAAATTGATGGCAGAAAAGATAATTAATTCAGTGGTCTCATAGGACTGGGGAGGAAAGTCAGGAGTTTGAGTAGGGTGGGCTTTTGGTGGGAGCCCCAAAGGACTCCAACCCAGGAACAAGAGTGAAGCAGAAATAAACTAGTTGTCACAAAGAATAGAGCCAGCATCTAGCCATCTCGGTCTGTGATTGCACTGAGGATAATTTAGCTCTAGATGAGTTTCACACCATAAGCAAAAGTAAATTTTCTCTAAGAGAAAATAATTACATTCATCGCTCTTGACAGGGACTTACACATTTTACTAGTCTATCCTCCTTTGATATTTTGGTTCTGTTTCATAGATTTCTGCCTTTATTTCTTTTACCTTTATTTTTTTTTTTCTTTTTACCTTCTTGGAATAGATGCTTAGGTCACTGATTTTTTATTTTTCCTTTTCTCATATAAGGCTAAAATTTTCCCTTGAAGCACAGTTTAAGTATAGATTTTGAGTGAAAGTTTGAATTCACTATTTTTGTCCATATCAAATTAATTTAGTACTCACATAGATATTAGGATCTTTCTTATTTGATACTTGATCTCACTGAGCGTGGAGAAAGATATATAAAATTTCCCTTTAAAATTTCACTATACCTCTTGATTTCTCTTTTGTATGTCATAGTTTTCATTTTACATATTTTACTCTTGCCAAAACTTTCTTAGCAGCTATGTTATTGTACGTTTGCTTGCAGTCATAATTGACCCTCTTTGCATCAGTGAATATTCCGCGCCTTCAACAACAATTTTAATAAGTGTCATAACTGCTACTTTCTAATATTAATATTAAAGCATTTGCTTGGTATATTGGTCAAGGCTCCTGCGTTTCCAAGTCCCCAATAAGTCCTTTCTGCATGGAGCCCATAGGCAAAGCCTCAAGATAGAGACCTGAAGAAGAGCACTCCTGGGCCTGCCTCACATCACACCTACCACCCCAGGTCTGAGCCTTTAGGATTGAGGGTGGAGGGGAGGGGATGGGAAAGCTTGCTGGGGAGTTAAGGATAATAGATACAACAGTGCACAACACCTGATATGAATTTCACCATGTTTTCCTTCAATTTTTTGATGTCTTTGGTTTTAGGTGTGTTTCTTAAGGATAGCGTATATTAATACTTGGTTTATTTACGTAATCCAATTGGAAAGTTTGCTTTTTCTCTGTTAAGTGATGTCTTTATCTCATTCAACCTTTCACTTTAGGCAGGCATATTTACCTTAATGCTGTCTTTTCATTATATAAATGATATTTTTGAACTTTAGCTTTTTTGCTGGTTTTCTTTTGCTTTTCCAAATTTATTTTCTACTTTTTCTTTTCCCTCTTCCTTTCCTGTGGAAAAGTAAACAGTATAGGCTCCTTTTTTAGCTGCTATGGTGGATACATTTCTATCTTTAATATGCTTGAATCTGTGTCTCATCAATTTCAGAAATAAACCAGTCTCTTTGCTGCCACCTATAAAAGAGAAATTATCGAGTTAATTCTTTTTTTTTATTCTCACATTTGTTTATATTTTAATCTTTTTATTCTGCTAAAACATAAATGCCATAAGAACAGAAATAATTCAAAACTTATGTTAAATACCTATGTTGTATGATTGCCAAAAAGGAAAAAAAATGTCAGGAAGCATATATAATATACTGATAAAAATCGTTTCCTCTGGGAAGAAGGAGATGCCTGCCAGGTAGGGTAGAAGAAGAAAAATAGGATTTTAGTTTGTTTGCAAATTTAACTTTTTAGTACAACTAATTAAAATTAATTAAAAAGTGTATTATAAATTTATTTTTAATTTTAACTGCAGAGACTTCATAACATTATTTTGTATCTTCTCTGTGGATGTATAGAAATGTGAGATTCCCCTGACACTTTTTTCTTAAAATTTTTTTAAAATCAATTTTAGGTTCATAAAAAATTAAAAGAATTTTAGGTTCAGCAAAATTAAAAGCAAGGTACAGAAACTTTCCATATACCCGCTCCCTCCACACATGTACAACATCCACAACTATCTGCATCCCCCATCAACGGTACATTGTTAAAATCGATAAGCCTACACTGACAAATCATAATCGCCCAAACTCCGTAGCTGTTTACATGAGGGTTTACTCTTGGTTTTGTATATTCGATGGGTTTGGACAAATGTATAATGACATGTATCCATCGTTACAGTATCATGCAGAGTATTTTTACTGTCCTAAAAATCCTCTGTACTCTGTCTAGTCATCCCTACTCTCACCCCAATTTCTGGCAATCACAGATCGTTTTACTGTCTTCATGGTTTTACCTTTTCTGTTAATGGACTGTCACATGATTGAAATCATGAGTATGTAGCCTTTTCAGATGGCTTCTTTCACTTAGTAATATGCATTTAAGTTTCCTCCATGGTTTTTCGTGACTTCATAGCTCACTTCTTTTTAGCACTGAATAATATTTCATTGTCTAGATGTACTAGAGATTACCTATTGCCCTACTAAAAGACATCTTGGTTATTTTCAAGTTTTGGCAATTATAAATTGTGCTATATACATTCCTGTGCAGGTTTTTGTGCAGACGTAAGTTTTCAACTTCTTTAGGTAAATACTAAAGAGCATGATTGCTGCATTGTATTGTAAGATTATCTTTAGTTTTCAAAGAAACTATCAAAACTCTCTTCCAAACTAGCTGTACTATTTTTCATTCCCATCAGCAATAAATGAGAGTTCCTTTTGCTCCACTTCCTCGCCTGTATTTGATGTTCTCAGTGTCTTGGATTTTGGCCATTCCAATAAGTATAGTGGTATGTCATTGTTTTAATTTGCATTTTTCTGATTGATATATGATTTGGAGCATCTTTTCTTAGGTTTATTTATCATCTGTATATCTTGTTTGGTGAGGTATCTGTTAAGGACTCTGGCTCATTTTTTAATCAGGTTGTTTATTGTCTTACTGTTGAGTTTTAAGGGTTCTTTGCATATTTTGGATAACAGTCCGTTATCAGGTATGCCTTTGCAAATATTTTCTCCCAGTCTTTGGATTGTCTTTCCATCTTCTTGATGGTGACTTTTGCACAGCAGAAGTTTTTTTGAATATTAATGAACTCTTTCTTTCATGGCTCTTGTCTTTGGTGTTGAATCTAAAAAGTCATAGTGATACCTAAGGTTACCTAAGTCTTCTCTTATGTTATCTCCCAGGAGTATTATAGTTTTGTATTTACATTTAAGTCTATAATCCATTTTGAGTTAATTTTCTTGTGAAGAGTGTAAGATCTGTGTAGACAACATAGAGTTGTGTCTTATTTCTTAATCCACTCTAACAATGTCTGGCGTTTTTTTTGAGGGGGAGGGGTTATTTTTTTTTTTTTCATTTCAGCCTATTATGGGGGTACAAATGTTTAGGTTACATATATTGTCTTTGCCCCACCTGAGGCAGAGCTTCGAGCGTGTCGGTACACACCACACTGATTAGGTGTGAATATACCTATCCCTTCTTCCCCCATCCCACCTGTCTGACACCCAGTGAATGTTACTATTATATGTGTACATACGTGTTGATCAATTAATACCCAATTTGATGGTGCATTCATGTGGTGCTTGTTTTTCCATTCTTGTGATACTTCATTTAGGAGAATGAGCTCCAGCTCCATTGAGAATAATACAAGAGGAGCTAGATAACCTAATCAGCACATTTAGACCATTGATACTCAAAGTGATTTTTGATATAGTTGGATTAATATCATATTTTTTACTGTTTTCTATTTTCTGTCCTTGTTCTCGGTTTCTATTTTTGTCTTCTATTCTTTTTCTGCCTTTGGTGGTTTTAATTGAGCATTTTATGTGATTGCATTTTCTCTCCTTCCTAGCATGTCAATTATACTTCTTTCTTAATTTTTTAGTGGTTGCTGTAGAGTTTGCAATATGTTTATATTATTTTTACGTATTCCTTTTTTGATGCTTTTCCTTTCTTTGTGTAGATCCAAGTTTCTGACCTACATGATTTTCCTTTTCTCTAAAGAACTTCTTTTAATATTTTTTGCAAGGCAGGTCTACTGGCCATGAATTCTCTCAATTTTGTGTGTCTGAGAAAACCTTTTATTACTCATTCAGTTTTGGAGGAAAATGTCAGAGTACAGAATTCTAGGTTAGTGGGGGCTTTTTTGTTTGTTTGTTTGTTTTCTCTCAACACTTCACTTCTTGCTTTCATTGTTTCTGATAAGTGAAATGTAATTCTTTTATTTCCTTATAGGTAAGATGTGTTTTCTTCTGGCTTCTTTCAGGATTTTGTTCTTTACCTTTGATTTTCTATAGCATAAAAATTATGTGCCTAGTAGGTTTTATTTTCTTCTTTGGCATTTATCCTCTGGATGTTCTCTGATCTTCTTGGATCTGTGGTTTGGTGGTCTTGGGGGAAATTCTCAGTCATCGTTTCAAATATTTCTTCTGCTCTTTTCTTTTTTTCCCTTCTGGTATTACCATTATGTGTATGTTACACATTTTATAGTTGTCACACAGTCCTTGGATACTCTGTTTTGTTTTATTCAGTCTTCATTTTATTTGCTTTCTTAAATTAAACTAAAATTGGCCTGAGAATGTCGCTGTATTTTGAGTCCTTATATAACACACTGCAACCTAACTTAGTATAAAAACTAACTGAAAGCCTAATTTAGGAGTATATTTTTGTAACAAATAGCCAAGTCTCAGCCAATCACAGCAGCTGAGCTTCAGTAAATCACAGGTGGCCAACTGATCAGATCATATCCAAATAAGGCAAATGCCAAGCTGTAACCAATCAAGCTGTTTCTGTATCTTTTCTCCTTTTTTTTTTTGATCCAAAAATTCTGCCTTCTCACATTGCAAAGCAGAGCTCTCTGAACCTCTTGTTCTGAGAGCTGCCCAATTTCTGAATCATTCTTTGCTCAATTAAACTCTGCTAAATTTAATTTGTGTAAAGATTTTAACAGTTTTTCTGTTTTCAAGTTTCTATTGATATATCCTCAAGCTCATAGATTATTTCTTCAACTGTGTCCAGTCTACCAATAAGCCTATCAAAGGCATTCTTCATTTCTGTCACAGTATTTTTTTATTATCTCTAGGTTTTCTTTTTGGTTCTGTTCTTACGACTTCCATCTCTCTGCTTAATTGCTCATTTGCATACTGTCTACTTTGTTCTTTAGAGCCCTTAGTATATTATTCACAGTTGTTTTAAATTCTCTGATAATTCCAACATCCTAGCTATGTCTATTTCTGATGCTTGCTCTGTCTCTTCATATTGTGATTTTTGCTTTTTTATATGCCTTGAATTTTTTCTTGATAGCCAGATATAGTGTAGCAGGTAAAAGAAACTGCTATAAAATAGGCCGTTAGTAATGTGGTGATAAGGTGCTGGGAGGGGAAGGCTTCTATAGCCCTATGATGGGGTCTCAGTCTTTCAGTGAGTCTGTGACTCTGCACTGTGAACTTCGCAAGTGATTTTCAATTTTTTTGCTCCCTGGTTAGCAGGGACAGAATGATTAGAGTGGGCTGGAGTTGGGTCTTTTCCCTTCCCCCAGATCAGTGAGGCTCTGATAATACACTAGCAGATTAGACTGTGGTTAACTAGTTTCTCCTGAGGGCATGCCTGGTTAAGAACAGAGGGCTCTGGCATATATCAAAATGGTTCCTTTTCTCCTCCCCCTGCTGGAAGCCAGAGGAAATTTTCCTCTCATTTTCACTTGGGAACCTAGTTGAGCTCCTGGTAATACATTTCAAAATATTGTGGCGTTTCTCTATGACTGGATCCTGGGGAGTTTTTAGCTCTCAGATTTGTCTGCACTGAGCCTCCAGCAATTTGTCAGTTACACTTCAAGGTTTTCTTACCCTGGCACTGGTTCCTGTGGAAGTTTTCACTTGTGAGTCTACTCCAGGAAGCCATGACTGCCTGTATTCACTTGTCTGCCTCTCCAATCTCCAGGGCAGCACTTTGCCCTGCGTCTTCCCCTCTGTTACAGGTCTGATAAGAGTTGTTGATTCTTCAGTCTGTTCACCTCTTCACTTGTTTTTAGGACAAAGTGACAACTTCCAAGCTCTTTAAGTGCAGAACTGAAAACCAGACACCCTCCTATTTTTATATGTGTACATCTTTTTTACTCTGTTGGATGTTCATAGTTTTAATTTCGTTTTAACATTAAGTAATGTCATCAGTATCTGTTACGGTGTTTGTGGTTGACTGTTCCTTTCATTTTTTAAATTTGATACACTGTGAGCCCTGTCAATCTACTGGTATGCAATCTCTCTCTATTGCAAAAAAAAATTCATTCCCTTATATATTTTGTATCCTTTTCTGTGTCATATTTTATTTTAGTCTTTAATACATACTTCTTTGCATTAAAATTTTATTTCATTGCCTGCCTTTCATATGAATTTTTAATATTTTTCTCTATTTCAGTTTTTGTACTTTTCCACTGAATTCTGACAGGTATTTTTTTATTCTGTCAAAGAACAAAATTATAACCACTCAAGTTTTAAAGATCTAATTGGCTTTTATTAGTAATTAATTGACTGGGAAGCATCCAGTCTACAAAATAGAAAGGAGTTCTTGATGAGGTGAGCAGAGGGCTAGACAGAAAAAGCTGAAGAAGGAAACCAGGAGCAAAAATTAAGTTGGTAATTTCAAAATTACTTTCCTTATAGGGAATCATTTTGGCTTAATGGGATTAGGTTATCATTTGCCTTTTGATTTTTTGGAAGTTCAGATCTTATAAGTAAATAGATCAAGTTTTGGTTTGGTGATGTGGAACTTTTGTGTGAGTGACTATTTTGGGTTGATCTCTTAAGGCCTATTATAGGAGCTCAGTCCAAATCAGTGGTCTCTCAGAAATTTTATTTTAACTATCTTTTTCCATCTTCACAAGTTTACTTTTCATAACATTCACTTTATTTTCATTTTGTGAGTCAGCGTTTTGCTGCTTATAATTTTTTTTTTAAATTTCTGGAATGGTTTTAATGTTTTTCACAGTATATTTAATTTGTACTACCAGCTATCATTTCATTTTCTATTGTCTTTGCAACCCTCCTTTTATTTTTATATAGGTGTGTCTGCTTTGTGTCATAATGTCTGTGTTATTTTTAAATTTCTTTTACAAAGTAGAAAGTTGTAAATCTAAGGTTGTCTATAATTTTCTAGACTATTCTTGAAAAGTATATTTTGTATAGGCCTTTGGTGTCTTACGTCTTCTTCCTTCCATTTGCTTTGTGTATTGTTTTAAAATTCTTTTTATGTAGAGAACCTGTTCTTATTTATTTATGAGTATCCTTTATCTTTTAATGGAGATGATTATATCCAGACATGGGCGTGTAACAATATGAGTGTGTTTAAGTCTTCATTTTTCGAAATACTTTCTTTACGTTATCCTTAGAACTTGAGCAGGAAGGTAAGAACAGTTATCAAATCCTTCAGCATTGGGTTTGGTGAGAAAACAACAGACAGGGATTAAGAGAAAAAGCAAGAGTGGAAGGAAGGAATATGATATTTAATAACTTGTTGCTCCCACAAAACAAATCTTCTGCCATTAATTCTTTTGGTTCAATGAAAGAATCCTCTTGGATATCAACTATCACTCCACTTTTAGGAGAACAGTACCACTGGTACTATGTTAAAAAAAAAAAAATTTAAAGCTGATTCAAAGAAAGCAAAATGGCATTGCTTCATTTTTCTTCTTCATTTTATCATATTATGCTAATGTGTCACTCTAATAATCTAGATTTGATCTTCTAGCTTTTCCAGTGGCTCTCAATTATAACTTAAGTCATTGACCAAGTTTGAGAAAATCTGGCAGGACGTAGGACCTTTCCAATATAACTGAAGATACACTCCGCTAAAAAGATGAATGCCGTCTTTTAGGTTTGGATGTTTTTATGCATTTGTTATTCACAAGTTATTGTCGTTTTCACACTCCTTCTTTATGATAAAGCTATTTTGCATATATTTGGGGGAGGTATGCAATATAACCACCATATTTCTAGAAAATTGAATATTTTCTTAGAATTCACAATTTCAATAAATTTACAACTGTATGTCCCTTAAATTTTCCTTTAAATTTGCATCAGACATGTGACCTTAAAATCCATAGCCCTTATTATATTATAAAAGCCCCCTTTTCCCTATTCTAGTTAAGATTATTGTTTTTGCTACATTTTACTCTTTTTCCTCTAAAATATATTCAGGAAAGATCAAATATTTTAGCAATTATCTGTCTCATGCTCTTAAAAAGAGTCAAGATGATATTATGAAGAAAGGACAGGATGAATTAAATAAAAAAAAGTTGTTAGAAAGTGAGAATTACAACAGAAGCCCCATGACCAGACTCCCTCACGAAAGACACACAGGATTTAGCACAGAGTAATACTTAATAGGTAAGATTTATTACAGTGACACATAAGAATACATCTCCTCATGTATTTTAGAGGAAAGTTCAAATACTGAGAACTTCAAATACAGTTGCTGTCTTCATAGTGTGGTTTATTGTTTTATTTTGGGAAGCAGATTGTTATGCTATTGTTCTCTACCTACACATCTTGAGAAAGGAAGATCAATGCAGGTCTAATGGCTTTAAACTCTGTATAAAAAAAAAAAGCATTTGTACCCCCATAATATGCATAAATAAAAAAATAAAGAAATAGATACTACGACACTGTGAAAATTTAAAATACATAAATAATCACTAAACCAGTTCTGAGACTAGATTTCAAGAGGGTATAGTGCTTTCTGTTCTTTCTTAGGACATTGCCTCTTAGAACATATCCAGACTGTCCTCTTATGGGATAAGATGAATCAGAAGTGATCATCCCAGTGATGTTGTCACTGTCCAAAGAGGTATGAACCACACAGCCAACATGTAGACTCATGACAAGTAACAAGTATTGTTTTTCTTTTCTTTTTAAATTTTTCTTTCTCTTGTTTTCTTATTTTGTTTTATTTCTATTGGTTCTCCTTTTTAAATTTTTCTTTGTTACGTCATTTATCGAATTTATATTTTAATTTGCTTACTTTGTGTTTTTTGCTTGCTTTTTTTTAAGCTACTAAATTTCGTGTAGCATATCACACAGCCATAGCTAACTGATACAGTTAGGAAGGGTTTCAAAAACATCAGTTTGTCCAGTAGATTAATAGTTTTATGAATTGTAAATCAAAGAAACTAGCTAGAGGCATATTTTAACTTTGGTGTATTTAAAAAAGAATTGAACAGCAATTATCAATGTAGCATTCCAAATATAAACATCCAAAGAGTCTATAGCATAAGTAATCTCACATACTACCAGTGCCTACCTGCTCTTCACAATGGTGATTCAGTTGGTCTTACTAGTACCAGTAGGACATGTTCTGTATTACTAGTCTAATAAAGAAAATAAGTGAATATAATGGTACAGAGTTCAGTTGAAACATTTGGACTTAAGATATAATTTCTGAAGTTGTCCCCACAGCTTTGATTATATGCTTGCAATAATAGATAGCGATACTATTCCCTTTGAGAGAGTGAGCGTTTTTATGTTTCTTAGAACAGTGAACAACATGATACATATGTTTATATACTCTCTTGTTATAAACTTTACTGCAAGGCACTTGCTATTTAAAAAGATAGGAATGGGGTGAATAAGAGGATAAATTCTATTTTTGGAGCAATCTATCTGTAGAACTTGACAAGTCACATTGCCTAATCTGACTTTCAGTTTTCTCATCGTGTTAAAAATTTTCTAATTCTATTCTTTTCAATTAAGTATGTCTTTGTATGTAAGTTATTTAAAAACATTCATATTGACTTTAAGAAATTTTATTCTCTTATATAACGTGAGGTCCAAAGGGACAAGAATATTTCGTGTTCTGACTCTACTTCCTGTGATTCTGTTGACTCTGCTTCCTCCTCTATATTGAGTTGTCTTTACATGGATGATAAAAATAGCTGCAATCTGGAAGAATAAAAAACAATATATTTTAGTCCCTGCATTCCAATTAAATATTCTTAACCTTGTTAGATTGCTCTGATCATATTCCACACCTGAACCTGTGACCATTGAATGAAAGGCTAAAGCCATCCAAGGCTTATCCCTAGGGATGACTTCCCTTGAGTTAAATGGGTTCTGTTCTAGAAGAATAAAAATCCAGGTAAAATCAAGGTTCTGTTAGGATAAAAGAAAGGCTCATGGAAGCTCGGTTAGTGATCTAGAATGCCCATTATATCTTTTATATAATTAACACTCCATTTTGCTTTAATAGATCTGTGATTTACTATGCTGTGAAGCATTATGAAGATAACCTTTATATTTTGAAAAGTGATCCAGTTTTTAAAGGATTACTTACATAATGGAAAATATATTTTTTATTTGTCACTGCTTTGGGGCTTATAAGAGTTAAGGAAAGTAGTGGCCCTTTCAAACACTGAACAACTCTAATACTGGATATTTCCATTCCTCCTTTCCTATAAAATGGCTTTGAACAATTAAGTATAAAGGGGACATGTAGAAGAGAAAAAATGAAAGTGATGGAGAGAATTCCCTCTAATGAGCAGCACATGTTTAAAGTGGAGACCAATTTTAAAGGCAACAGAATAATGATAGTAATTCTCCCACTCCTCTATCCTCCAGTCACGCTGCATGAAATAATTTAACTTCTGAGGTAGCCATGATTTCATCCATTTTGCAGATGATAAATTTGAGACATAGAAGTTAACAAATTTTTCCCATTGGTTGATAATTTGGGGAAATGTGGGTATATGATATACCACCCTTACTCTTCACATCGACACATTTAAAAACTAACACAAAGTCCACATAAAAATTCATAATTCTTATACCCAAATGAATATAATTTCAGGAATTTTCCTTTCAGGCAGTTATAAGATTTCTATATTATTAGGAAAGCTTGTAGGATCTTCAAAGTATATTATTGAAAGTGAAATGTTAAGTAAAACAAGTATATAACAATATATTGATTTCATAGATAAAAATAACTTGCAGTGCAACATAATATAATGGTGTATTCATGATGCCATTTCAAAATCAATTTTATGAAATATTTAGTTTTAGAAAACTTTACCTAAGACTCTGAAACATTATGTTGGGGGAAGTGGACTTTCAATATTTTTATCAGATGACAGATTTCACTGGATATCTGAGGGTGTGTGTGTCGATATTCCCTTTAATTTCTTCTTCCACATTATTCTGTCATTACCATTTCTCTTTTGATGAAGATTATCTATTTTCCTCTCTAGTTCTTTATAATATATTCTTGTACCCCCACTTTTTCCCCAACAGTCTATTCTGCATCCATACCATACCTCATTCATTCAATAGTTCATTCATTTAACAAATATATTTGGTTGCTATAAACAAAAAATAAAATATGATATCTCACAAGAGAGTAGATGATCAGCCAAAACTTTGCATAAGAAATAACATTAGAGCTGAGATTTGAAGAATAAGTGTGAAATAATAATTACTGGAAGAACAGAATTAGCAAAGACAGAGACCAAAAGGGGCTTAAAAACTTTGGTAACTGAATGGTTAATATGGCTGGCACACAGACAGCAGAAGGGAGAACAATGTGTTATTAGGCTGAAAACGAAGGGAAAAAATTCTGCTTCAGTTTTCCTCATTGCCTTCCAAATAAAATCCAAATTTTTGAACGGGCATGAAAGGATCTTCTATATTTCACTTCTGGCCCTTTCTGTTATAACTAAGATGACATACAGTGTACAGTGAAACAAATGGGCAGGGGGTGTCTGAAACATGTGGGCTTGAATTGCAATTTGAACATTTTCTGTGTAAGTTGGGGCAAGTTAATTTATCTCTTTGATACACAGCAAGTTACTTTACTATCTGATCCTTAACTGTAAAATGAAATTAATAATACCTTGCAGGGGAGATGAGAGTATGAAATAATTTAGCACAGGTAAGGTGTCTCATATTATTATTAAGATAATACATAAAATTAACAAAATTTCTGATATAAATAAAGCTCAGAGGTAATACTATTGTTTTTATCTATTCACATTTAATGTCAAAGCTGCAGAAAGCTATTTAAAAATTACTTCATGGTGTTACATGGTGTGAATATAGAACTTAGATACTGACATTAAACTCTATTCTTGATCTTAGAAATTTAAGAGATTAGAACCATCATTAAGTGTTCTTCAGCCCATAATTTAGCAGCTTTTGAAAAGGAATTCATTGCATTTTCAGTGACTTCTTTAGCTTACCCTTAAATGTCTTCAGAAAGAAGCAATTCTACAATACTTGTCATTAGTATTCAGATATATTAATAAAATGGGCTTAGAGGAACAAGTTCATTAAAACATATTATTTCACACCTTAGTTTTTCATAACACTGCCCTAAATTTACCATTTGCAATTTTCTGAACAATCAGAATGATTAGGTAGGAACCAAGAATTTAGAAAAACTTTATTTCTGTGACTTTAACAATCTTAGTGAATATCAATTTGCTAAAATTAATGATTATAGCTACATATACAATTCTCTTTGTATTTGGAGAACTATCTAACATGAAAGCCCTAATAAACTATTTATTTAAAGCATTATTCAAGAACATGTGGTAGAAGGTTGAGTAGTGTAATTAATGTTGCAGTTTGAAGGCCATGATAGAGGGAAGCAGTGTAATTGAGAAGGGCCTGCCATCTGGCCAGGTTGTCTCTCACAGGGTGGCATTAACTCGATGAAACCATCAGATCCAAATCTTGTATCTCACCATGCTAGGCCTGGAAACATAGATTAATGCAAACAAAAGCCCACAAACAACTGCCAGAAATCAAACCAAAACAAACAAATGAATATACACAAAACAAAATCTGAATTTGTTTGTTTACACATTGAGTATTTCCTTCCGGTGCCTATGTGATACACAGCTGCTATCTCAAGCATGCATTCTGGGAATTTGAAAAGGCAAGGGTACATGATGCTGGAATCGGATCAAAGAACGTAGTTAAAATATTTAAATTAATGACAGTAATGACAGATGTGACAGCCTGTTCACAGTTCCATATTGAGATATACATGTGTCAGAGATTGAACAGGAGTTCATCCAAACAATACAGTGAACTCAAAAAAAAAAAAAAAATTACTTCTAATCTGTAAGCATAGCAAGAGCAGGGACTCTGTTTTAATCATCTTTTTGTCCCTGGCACTTAACCTACTACTGATGTAGAACTAAATTAAAAATATTAAGTATTTTTTTAAATTTTTTTATTTCAGGAAATTATGGGGGTACAAACATTTTGGTTACATGTTATGGCTTTGTCACATCCCAACCATGATTTGAGATGTGCCCTTCCTCCTCCCCACCCCCCACCCGCCCCGCCACAATGCTCACTGCGTCCATTAGTTGTGAATTTACCTACCCCCAAAGAATGTTGCTACTGTGTGAGCACCTTAGTGTTGATCAGGCAGTGCCAGTTTGAAGGCGAGTATATGTGGTGCCTATTCTTCCATTCTTGTGACACCTCGCTTCAGAGGATAGGCTCAGGCTCTATCCAGGAAAGTATAAGAGGTGCTAGATCAGCATCGTTTCTTATAATTGAGTAATATTCCATTGTATACATATACCATATTTCATTAATCCACTCATGGATTAACAAGCACTTGGGTTGTTTCTACATCCTTGCAATAGTGAATTGTGCTGCCATAAACATTTGGGTGCAGATGTCTTTATTATAGAATGACTTTTGTTCCTTTGAGTAGATGCCTAACAGTGGTATTGCTGGATCAAATGGTAGTTCCACTTGTAGCTCTTTGAGGTATCTCCAAATTCTTTTCCACAAAGGTTGCACTAATTTGCAGTCCCACCAGCAGTGTAAGAGTGTTCCTGTCTCTCCACATCCTCGCCAGCATTTGTTGCTTTGGAATTTTTTGATAAAGGCCAATCTTACTGGGGTTAGGTGATATCTCTTTGTGGTTTTGATTTGCATTTCCCTAATGATTAGAGATGTTGAGCATTTTTTTATATGTTTGTTGGCCATTATTCTGTCGTCTTTTGAAAAGTTTCTGTTCATGTCTTTTGCCCATTTGTTGATGAGGTTGTTTGATTTTTTTCTTGTTATTTTTCAGTTCTAGATAGATTTCTTGTTATCGGCCCTTTATCGGATGTGTAGAGAGCAAATGTTTTCTCCCATTCTGTAAGTTGTCCATTCGCTCTAATGATAGTTGCCTTGGCTGTACAAAAGCTTTTTAATTTGATCAGGTCCCATTTATTTAATTCTGTAGCTGCTGTGATTGCTTTGGAAGTCTTCTTCATAAATTCTTTGCCTAGGCCAATGTCTGAAAGAGTCTTCCCTACATTTTCTTCTAGGATTCTTAAGGTTTCATGCCTTAGGTTTAAGTCTGTTATCCATCTAGAGTTGATTTTTGTAAGAGGTGAGAGATGGGGATCCAGTTTCAATCTTCTGTGTGTGGATATCCAGTTTTCCCAGCACCATTTATTGAAAAGGGATTCTTTTCCCCAGTGTGTATATTTGTCTGCTTTGTCAGAGATTAGATGACAATATGTGGATGGTTTCATCTCTGAATTCTGTGTCCTGTTCCAAAGGTCTATGTCTCTATTCTTGTGCTTTAATTCTTTCTTTCTTTCTTTCTTTCTTTTTTTTTTTCTGTTTCTGCAATGACAGATTCCCCTGTATGGCAGTCTTTTTTTTAAAAGATAGCAATTTGGCTAATAATAGTTAGGGTAACACTACTATAACAGGTAAGCCTCCAAGTCTCACTGGCATAACAAAATAAATGATCCTTTCTCACCAATGACTGTCCATTGACAATTGTCCCAGTAGATAAACTATTTTCTAGGTTGTAATTCAAGAATCCTCTTCTTGAATCTGATGTTTTTCAAGTGTCTTTAGCCCAAAATAGTCATTATGTCAAAGTGACATGTTTTAGGGTGGCACAGCATATTCTGCCACACTTCAGAGCCCAAAAAAAGGGGGGGGGGAGTGAGGATCTCAAATAGGAGTTTATTGAATGGGCTTTAGAAGTACACTTCTGCCTCTGTTCCGTTGTCCAGAATCCAGTCACATGGCCACACTTATCTGGTTGCAATGAAGTTGTCTCTGTGTGCACCGATGGGCATCCAGCCAATTTCTCCACAATGTGTAATTAATTTCTCCCATTTTCATTTCAACTTGTGTTGCATTATTTTTCTTATGAAGATTTTGATGACTATCTGTTCTCACCTGTATACTTTGAGTTCTCAGGATTGATTTATCCTTTCAACTTTATGTATCACCTGCCTTCAGTATGTTAGTTTCTCCCAAAGACATGGCTTCCTCCATACCATTCAGCCCTCCACAAAATTAGTATCTGCTCAGTGAAGCTCTACAGATTTCCTAAACTAAAATAATAGTACTTATTCCCATGACTCTCTCTACCCTGACCCAATTTAATTTTGTATCATAGCAATCTTCATTAAATGAATTGGATCATTTATTTATACAGTAGTTCATTTTCTTTTACTGCCTATTTCTCACTATGATGTGTATGCCATAAATATAGAATGTTCTTTTGACTTTTAAATATTCTTGGGCCCTAAAACAGTACAATTTCCTGGTACTCATTAAATATATTAATAACCAAATATTCTTATATAGGGCAAGCCTAATGGAACAACTATGAGACAAACTGTATTAAAGGCTTGATAAGATGATTAAATTAAATCTATATCTATGCTTAAAATCATATCTATAGATTTGATTAAATTTTTACACTAAAGGCAAATGCATGAAAATGAGAATGATAAAATATTTTCTATAATCATT
>RJWJ010028360.1:0-21464 GCA_004363605.1 Indri indri | reverse complement strand
TCCCCCCGCCTCGGCCTCCCAGAGTGCTAGGATTACAGGCGTGAGCCACCGCGCCCGGCCCACACATACAAGATTTTTAAATAAGAGAAGTTAGTTGATTGCTATGTAGAAAACATATATGACAACAGAATTGTTGGATGATTTACTCTAGTTTACAGCCAAAGGTGACCTGAACTAAGGGAATGTCATTGGAATAGAAAGCAAAAGTGGATTATGAGAAAGAATTGACAAAACAGTAGGAATGATAGGATGTGATAGGTGGCAGAGGGGAGGAGTCAATGATGAAGCCCAGTTCTGATTTAGTTTGCCATTTATTAGCAGTGACCTTCATTAAGACTGTGAGAAGAAGAGAAAAAGAATTGGGGGGTGGGGGAAGTAAGGATGAGTTTTTTAATTTGGTTATGTTAAGTTGGCGGTGCCCATGGAGATATTTAGTAAGCAGTTGATAGAACCACTGGCATAAAGCAGGTGTTCCATACAAATTAAATTGAAATTTACCTTTTATAGAACAGTGCTATGGGACTACATTGGAGTCTAAACATAGGCCATTATCATATGTTTCATTCCCCCTCTGCTTTACCTAGCAATGAGACATTTGATAAACTACTGGAGTTACTGGCATTTCGCTCCTCACAGTACCATCAGTCATTGTTTATAATTTAAATATTACAAAAGGAATCCGGAGACTAGTGAAGTCATTGCCATTTTTGTTCCACTCTGCTGCCTTCTTTTTTCTCAACTTTAAAAATTTGGGGATTTCGTGGGCGGCGTGACATAGAATGACTATGTACTTGTCATTGTATACTAAATACTAAAATAATAGCTTTTGACGGATTTAGACATTACATTTCCAATGGCTTGATAAAAGGATCTAGTATTAAAACTGCATCTGCACATCACAGAAAGTAAGGTAGCAACTAAAAATTGTCAATGATGTATAGAGGCAAAAAGAGTTTGCTGAATGAAAAGGGCATTAAAGGAGACTAACGTTTATTGAGTCGTTTGAAGTGCCAAGCTCCTTCATATCTGTTACAGCACTCAAACTTCATGTAATTCCTTGAGATAGATATTATGAGACCCACTTTAAAAGTCAAGCAATTGGGACTGAGAAAATGGAAACACTTGCTCAAGATTAAATACTTCATCACTAACAAAGTCTAGACTCAAACTCATACTGCAAGACCTTCAAATGAGATGTTGGAAAATGTTGGAAGATGTTCTTATTCTGGCTATTCTAGCCTTAAAAAATTGAACATCTCATTAAAGGATTGGGAAATTCTCAAACCATCTAAGGATTCTAACTATGCTCCCATAAAAATGTAAGGGCAAAGTAAGTCTAATACTAAGACTTCAAGGCATTGAAGCAATGTCCTTCTATCCGTTATTTATGATTAATCAGTCTCATAAGCCCTTTTGGCTAGAGGAAAAATTTTCTCACATGCGATTTTGTCCAAACACATCAAGGGCTTTTTAAAAAAGATTCTAATAAAGACATCAAGCCAGACAACTGTGTTGTGATGCCTAAAATTAAGGTCCATACTATGTTCTGCCTTGGCATCTGAGGAAACTGGGAGGGCCTTGAATGGCCTAACCATAAGTTCTCCACCTGACTCTGTTCCCACAGCTAAGATTTCCTAACCAAACAATCCCCCTTATCAAGGGGAGCAGGCGCAGTTCCTGCTCATCTCTTAGTGGTAAGTTTCAATTCCCTGCCAGCCTGTGGAATTATTCAAACAAGCCAATCACATTCTTCTGTGGGAACCAGCAGCCACCTCACCCTTTTGATACTATGAAGATTTATTCCTGTTAACCTGCTTTTACACTCTGTTCCTGGGTGCAGCTCCTGTGTGGCCTTGTGTGACACACACTGTCCTTTTCCCCTCGACTGTGAGTACATGTGACTAATAAACTGATGCTGATCTCATTTTTCCAGTGTCAGGTTGTGTGTTTGCCTATTCCCATCGCCCGAGGGTGAGAAACCCTTCCCTCATTAATGGGGTGAATAGGAGGTGATTAAAACAACATTCATCAAAAAATAATAATAATAATTAAGTAAGGATTTTACTTTTGATTTTGTTGACACAGGAACCATCCAGAGAGTTGAAAAAGCCCTGAAGCTTGCTAATGCCAGAAGTGGTCTTTTACTTCATTGATATCCCGAATGAGAGATCAGGGGAAGACGAAGAAAAGACTTCAGGAAACCTACCTAGTTTTTCTGCGTGTAAAGAGGGAAACATGAAGCTGAAATCTGAAATCTGCGGTGTTCCTTTGTGGGAAAATATAACTTAGTGGCTAAAGGTGCAGACTCAGGAAATGGCTTGACTGAGTTCAAATCCCAGCTCCCACATATACTAGTTCTGTGGCCTTGGCCAAGTTAATTAGCATCTCTGTGACTCCTTTTCATTATCTCTATGAAAAGGAAATAAGTATACCTTTTGATATAATCGATAAATGTCATAAAGATCATATGAGTTTAAATAGAAAGCACTTATCACAGTGCCTGCTTTTTGGTAAGTGTTCTCTTATTAGTAACACTGGTATTGCTGTAAGTAATAGTATTAGAATTAAAATTATGAGGCTACCATTATGTTGAACCATATGAAATTAACACTTTTTTCTTGAAAATAAGGTAAATATAAGCAATATAAGCAATTTCTTATAGTCAGCTTCAGTCTCTTTCATATTCTTGTTCTCTACTAAGAAGAGAAATTCTAAAACTCCAAGTTACTACTGATTTCTGACTCTGGAGAAGTGTATTATAAATATAAAGTGTTACCTCCTAGTCACTGATATTCCACCTTATATGATTACATCTATGTTTAGCTATTCCCATGGCAGAGAGTCAATAGTTGCATAGTACTTAGAAGAAAAAGAAAGGGCCTCACTGCATAAAGGAATTCTTTCTATTTTCATTCTTTCTACAGTCATGTCCTTACAATTTGTGTTCATTGTATTTCTCTTTGGGAATTTTTTACTAAGCAGAATTCCATATTCTTAATTATGTTACTACTTACGTGACAATGGAATTATTCACTTAGTCCTTTCACATTTTCGTGAACTTGGTAGAACTGGGTTCAATGGGTATTTTATGAGCTACTGGCCACAGAAGATTCTCCCTTTAAAAAGTTGGTTTAGAAAAGCCATTTTGGTGCATGTCTCCAGTTAGATAGAAATAATACAAAGATATGCAGTGGTCCTAGATGAGCCTGACTTGAATGGGATGTGGATAAATTGGGGAGGAGGAATTAAGCAGTAACAGATTAAACTCATGCACAATTCATTGAAATTATTTATTATATTAGACTGAATGTTTTTAGTTTAAAGTGGCAAAAACCTAATTCAAACAAACAGAAAAATAATTCATTGGCTTATTAACTGAAATGTCCAAGAGAATATCTAGTTGAATGTTCAGCAGATCCACGGACTCAAGGACTATGTCAGAGGTCTTCCTTTGCATCCATCTCTAAGCTCTCATTTCATTTGAAATGAAGGCCTCCTATGTACAGTGAGCAAGATCGCCACCGGCCACCATGCACCATCTCTGGCTTACCTCCTCTTAGCTTTAAAGTCCCAACATAAATAGGTATTTTTTCTTCCAATAAGCATGAACCCATCTAAGGGAAGATTCTGCTTGCCCTGGCTTATGTAATATTCTCATTTCAGAACAAATATTGGGATCTAAGGAGATGGAGTTATATCATTGGCCCTGCCTGGGTTGTGGCAAACAGCCAAAACCTGTGGTCAGAGAGTGTGGTCAGAGGTTGTGCAGTGTCATGAATGAGGCCTCCAGGACCATATTGAGTAGGGAGGAGTGATTCACCCAAGGCAGAGATGCTGACAGAATCTAAATAACATGTCTACCAATTGTTTTCTAATAAAGAATATCTTTGGTGGAGACATCATCAAATTATCTTGACAACACGACAGCTAGCACAGGATTGTGATATTGGTTCCCTTAAATATGAGATTGATTGAGATTGGTTCCCTGAAAATCACTGGTAGAAGTTGTGCCTTGTTTTCTAGAATTGAATCTGATACTGGAAATTTTGCAAATAGGAGTAGTACAAACAAAGCGTAAACCTATTCCACTAGAGGCTGGATTTTGCATGGAAATCCAACATGGAACTCTGCTCAAAAACAACTTTATTATTATGGCACCATTTCAAGAGAAGGATGTTTTATTGAAGGACTCCTCAAGATGGCCCAGTGCACTCTCAGTCCTTTCTCAAATTCTGCTTCACCAACTATAACCCCAAACCAATTACAGGATTGTGCAATGACATTAATTTAGACATTGCATGGGCAATTATTCTTGGTAAAAGAATGAGGACAGAGATTTTTATTCAAGTTGTTATCCCCCTGCTCCACTATCCTAAGCTAGTTATCAGCCCATTGAGAATGCTCTGCAGCCTGTCAAACCCTTGCCAATCAACCTTGAATGGCTGAAGTTACTTTAGGCTGACATCTCAAATCTGGCTTTGGACTTCCGCACTTACATTAGCAGGAAAATTTATAAAACAACAACAAAGTGCTCTGGACACTACTTTACTGATATCCACTCTTTTTACATTTTTGTTTTTCCTATCAAAGTTGAAGCTCTGGATCTGGTGGATGCAACCCACTGCTGTTACACCTGAACAGGACAACTCTATGATCAGAGAGTTATAGGAGCATGGTGCCATGATACTGATGGGTTCTGGAGACAGCCCCTCACAGAAAATTGTCTCAACTTAACTATCAGAATAGTGTTTCATCTGGTGCCATTTCACTTTACTATGTGAAGGAAGAAAGAACTGCAAGTAGCATGGCAAAATACCCAAAGGGGGTGCAGAAGACTCAGGCTATGGTGTGAGCCGTCCCAACACTTGGGCCATGAGACCTGGTGGGCAATATGGTTTTAGATGCATCAGGGATTGGGAAGATGGCCAGAAAGCAGCGAGTGAGGAAAGGAAGCCCCATCATAGTGGCAGGGGTAATTGGCACTCACCATCAGGAGGAGGTAGAGGCTGCTTTTACACAATGGGAATAGAGAATATTAAGTTCAGTAATGACTTGAGTGCCTCTTGCTATTCTTGTGCCAAATTTTGATGGTAATGGGCAAGTGCAGCAGCCACAGACTGAGAAGTGCGTGGTGCCCAGGTCTCACAACTCTTCAGAAATAGGGATCTTGGTCATCCCAACCCACAGGTAAGCTACCTGGACCTGCAAAAGGGTTGTTTTAGGATGAGGGAAATCTAGCATGAACAGTAGGAGAAGGAAATGGTACAGCCTCATAACCAGCTGTAGTGGTGGGGGTCTCAGTATGTCCCATTAACTTCTTGTAAGTTTCCTCAGGAAAAATGGCCCACCAGAAGTCTGGAGAAGCGGATCCCCAAACTCATATGAAGCGAGTGGATCTTAGTAGTACAAGGGGTGGACTGTATTGGGTGCTTTGAGATGCCAGCCACACCCTTCAGGACTGAGACTCCCATACTCTCCCAGTTGCTGGGCTCACAGGTGACTCGCAGGTAGCAGCTGAGAGCCTCTCTCCTCCTGGTGAGTTCCCTAGAATGAAGTGTGTCACCTCACTCTAGGTCATGTGTCCCTCCTTGGAGTAACCCACATGGAATGCCTGCTCTATGTAAAAAGCCTAGTCCCTTACCCCACTTGGGGACAACTCTGCAGTCATTCCAGCCTGGCTAAGACATAGTTATGAATGCATCTAATTTCTAAAGTCTCCTTCTATCAAATCCAAATTCCTTCACTCCCCAAAAAGTATGTCCCAGAAAACTCCCAACTCACAATCTCTGACTCAGAGTCAGCTTCCTGGGGACCCTGACTTGTGATATAATATTTAGCTCCGAATAAGCACTACACTCTTATTAACTATCATTACATAACTGGGAAAACTGGACTTGTCCAAGCAGAAAATAACTTTATTCTAATCATTTGCTCTGAAGACTGGCCAATGCTCACTCCTAGATGAACTATCAGGCAGGTCTTTAGGTTTTCTAGTTCTCTTTTGTCATAAAAGTCTTATTTTATTAAGTAAACTGGTCATCCTTCCTCTGAGTCCTCTTACCTCCCTGGGTGGTCTTCTTGGGTGGTATTCCTTTCAGAAGGCTCCAGAAAACTCCCTCCCAAAGGGCTCATCCCAGTGGTCTGCAGCAGTCACAGAATAGCTCTGTCTTTGCCTTAGACATCTCCAGGTCATGGTGAGACCCCGTCAAACTCTAAGAAATAAGATACTTGAAGGTTTTTCACTCACTACGTCAAAGATAAGAAAAATGCCTCTGCCCACACTCCCCGAAGACATGCTGCTCCTCTGCCTGGTCAATCTCTACTCTCAGAGTCTGGAGGTGGTTTTTCAGTAATGCTGGCAGCACAAGTGTTGGCACTTCCTGCCATGGCAGTGCAGCTTTTCCTCTTGTCCTAGGAGAGTTCTTGGAATGTTATATTTTTCTCAACAACTGGGGCCTTGGCCCAAAAAGAGACAGAAAAATCCCTCTTTAACACCCAGCTACATTTATCATTACCAGCAATTATATGTCAAGGAAAATGTCTACTTTTTCCTGTAACAAATGCCACTCTTGTTATTTACTTGAGAATTAATTATATAAAAATTGTTAACAAATAATTTCCAAGATGATATATATCCCATCTGGTTTTTTGGACTGAATGTATAATAAAATGTAGATTGAAAGTGAATTATCTCTTGTGATATAAGAAGTAGGTAAAAATCTGCTTTCATGGACTGATGGGCAGTTTGGGGATTTGCGATCTTTCTTTATCTCTGTCTGACCCTCTCCCACACATGTACACACACACATGCACACACAGAAGCACACAACTAGTTAATTTGTTTTATAAATGTTATAGTTTGCTTCCAAACTATGAGCTACAGGATGTTACTGGAAGGCACTCTTCCACAAATAAAATGTTATGGATACAGATAGATCATTTTATTACCAATGAATTTAAAGAAGAATTAAAACAGGACAAATGGGACATTTTTCACTGTATTTTCCTTTTCTAATTTTGGGTTTTGAATCAGTAGATACAACTTGCTCTAATTTATGCAAACTATGACAGCATGAATACAACTTTGTCAATCTGTTGAAGCCCATTGCACAATTATATTTTCACACTGCTTATTAACTTACGTATTTCCATTGCTGTTTTAGGCTTCCTTTCTTTAATCAATAGCACTTTCTTTAATCAATCATTGACAGGCATAAAGTAAATTAGTCTAAGAATAAAAGCAGTTTGCTTGCCTACTATACCCACCTAAGTATCTCAGGACATCTAAGTATTGGAAGTGAAGTGGCAACTCATACACAGCATTATCTGAGATCCATCAATTCCAGAAATGCCCGACTTTCAAGTCACTGTGGTAGGCTCTCTAAGCATGCCATTTTTAAAGAGGTAATATTTTGATATTTTAGTTATTGATTTAAAGTAGACATTAAAACAGACCTCATTGCTGCCTGTAAAGGCAGGATGCATTTGGTGACCTTTGGTGAACCCCTGGGATACTCTACAGAAGATGGAGGGGAAACTTTGAAGGAATTTCCACCAGGATAAGGCATGATCAGATTTGTCACATTGTGATGAATGGATGAAAGTTCAGAGTGAGGGGACAAGGATGGATTGGAAGATGGAAGAAGAATTAAGCGATTATTGCAACATTGAGGAAGAGACAGTAATGACCTGAACTAGGATAGGAACAGTTAGGATTGGGAGAACTGCACAGATTCTAAACATTGTGGAGGGGACACCTATGTCTTTGGCAATTGTTTGCTTGTGGAGGGTAAGGGTGAAGAAGGGGACACAGAGGATGTCAAAGTCTGGTTTGGGTCACAGATTAGATACGTTGTCACTCATGGAGATAAGGAAGACAGGAAGAAAAATGGGTTTTTGTAGGGAAAGATAATTTCGGTTTGAGATATTTTCAGTTTGGGGTATTCACGGATAATTTAAGGAGCTGTATCCCCTAAGGGATTTTCCCAAGAACACTGGAGAGAAGACCTGGAACCATTGCATCTGAGGTTCTGAGGTTGGAAGTCTGTGAAGCATCTCCATGTGAAAGACTCATCAGCAGCTGGTTACCACTCTCCTAACATAATACTCATCTCGTATATCAATTTGGAAGTTGTAACTTAAATGTTAAATTCTGTCAGCATGTGTTCATTATCTATCCCAACCAATATGCAGAAACAATGGGAATTAACACTTTAAAAGTTCCATCACCCGTATCTCATGAAATAAGATCCATGTCACTAACCTCTGTTAAAATACCCATTAAAACTAACTCTTGCAATTCTTTAATAAACTCTTCAAACTAAGCTATTTTAAAAATTCTCTGTATATTCCAAACTGATTCAATTTTAAAAAATGAGCAAAAAATGAGAATTTGGGCAAAATTTTGTGGCAAGACCAAACTGTAGAGCTCAGTGGCATGTCACATTTTTCCAGCATGCTCAAGTACACGCTGATGCTATTGCTAAATATAAAATCCTATAATAATTTTCTATATTTTAGGCTACTGCATCATTTCTGCAATCATTCGAGTACTGGATAACTTAAAGCACTAAAAAATGCCATTTTTCTCCTGCTGATAAACCAAAGAAAAATCCGCTGATAGAGATTCTAACAGTGTGAAGAACATGACAGGGAGATCAGAACAGAGGAAATAGCATGTTAATAACATTCAATATTCTCCCTGTGTCAAGTCATCAGCATTTTTATTGCCACTATTTCTCAGCATACACTATTAGAATTTATTGAGTCAATCTGTCTCCATCACCTGTGATATAATATATTTTATTCAATAAGATATGGAATAATATTTATCTTTCAACTCCAATGACTGGCTTTCAGGACAGTAACTGCTTATCAACCAAGCATTACAGGAGTAGGAGAAGTTGTACATTTTAATATCTGACCTGAGGGTTGTCATTTTAGCATCTCTACATTCGGTATTAAGAAAGATGCAGATTTCAATCCAAGAAATAACTCAGATTCAATAGTTATGGCAAATCATGGTATCAAATCACATTTTAAAGCTCTAGCATGATGAAGTATATTGCAAGAAGTTGGAGAAGGAAAAGAATAGATTCTGAAGTTGACTTTAAGAGATAGTTGCACTTGGTTTTCTCTATTCCAGAAATAACGTTCAAGTTCAGAACTGAACTCATTCATCTCATAAGAAATATGTGAAGGGAAAATCGGTGTTTTTTTAAAAAAATGCCTCAAATAGCCCTTATTTAAAATTGAGATAGAAATGAATCTATAAGTTATGTCCTCAAGTTGTCTGTCTGAAGCTGGGGGCATTCAGGTCTATACATTGCGTCTCTGCTTTTCCGTGTCACAATGTCCTTTATATTTCATGCCAACCATTCAGGAGAACTTCACCATTGGTGGCTGCTTGGTTCTTTGGAGGGAGGTGTATCGGTTTTAACAACCCAAGCAATAGAGTCAATCAAGTTCTCAACTTTCTGCACAGTTCGGCCCCCTGTTGGTCACTCGCCTCAGGTAATTTTGAAAAAGAAAGAATCGATGCTTTTATTCTCCTATGTGCTTTGATACACATTTATTTCATACCTGCTTCTTCCCAGCTTTCTCCTCAGAAATCCCATGTCAACGTGTGACAAAGAAGTGTCACAGCACTGACAGGATTGAGTTGGTATTTGGTGGTTTCACCTCAGATGCGACGGGGTCCGGAACTCCTGCTGGTAAAAAGCACTAATTCATCTGCTGTTAGCTTTACTCACCAGGAAGTCCCCGCTCCCAGTCAGAGAGCACAGAAGTGCACGGAAGCTACATCCTGTCAGGCAGTTTAATGCTCGATGGTGTCAACTATTGCTGACCTTCGTGACTGGGTCAGGCAGCAGGTAAAATACTGTTGGTAGGAGTATTCACCTACCAACAAGTACATGTCATCTCAGCACGCATTGTGTTGACACCCACGTGTGCCCGATGCAGCCATCTTTGCTACTCCCCGCCTCTCTCTGTCTTTTACTGTGGCTTGAGTTTCATTACAATAATGCAAATTCCCGAAGTCAACGTTCTCTGCCCACAGGTGCTTATTTATTTATTTATTGCATATTAGAAGAAAGTAAAAAAAAAAAATTGCATGTTGAAGTCATCATATTTGAATTCAAAAAATAGAGTGTTGCTTGTAGGTTCATTTATTTGCGTGTTACTGCACAGGAAGAGGGAGACGGGAAGGAGGAGGTGTGGTTAGGCGAGATCATGCATTAACCCCATTGGGAATTGCTCTAAGTGTGGGTTTTGTGTATCCTACTTATATCTTCTTAGAGTCCCCATTTTAAAAGCACCTCCTTTCTTTACTTTGGCACCACACAAGACGGTAACAATAGGATTAAAACGAGTGTCTCTGGTTTAAGATTTGTCTTGACGCTTTCCCAAAGCCAAAAGAAGGTGTTATATTCCTGGCTTAGCAAGAGAGAGCCTGGCACAGAAAACTTCAGCCTCAAATCCTTGGCTGTCCTCCATAGATTTGAGGTTGCTTTGTTTTGTGTATATCTTTGTATATTGGTGGTAAAGAGGGAGGCGCTAGAAATGCTGTGGGACTTTGGAAAAAGTGAATGGAGTTGGGGCATCTGATAAAAAGATATGTGGGTTTAGATAAGATCCTGATTTTTGTGCTCAGGTTTCAGAGCTAGACAGTCTTGTGTACCAATGTCAGCTCTACCAATCCAAATGGGTCTCACTGTGGGCAAGTACTTCAACCACAAGGCCCTTGACTTATCTGTAGAGGAGAGAAGAACATATATCTCAAGAAAGCTAAGTGAGGAAGTATATATGAAGTATATGGGGCAGTGACTGTTCATTATGCAATACATGTTGGTTTCCCTGTTTAATAATGTTCATATCTATTCCCATTACAAAAGTGTCGAGCGACATGAGAGCTTCCTTAGTCCATAGGCTTTCCCATAGAGAATTCACTGCAAACCTTCTCTCCCATTAAATAGAATTACACTTTGTTGGGCCACATGTCCTGACTGGATGTTCAAACTGTTGTTCTACGAATCCCACATGACACCCTTGATTGTGTATATGAAAATGAACTATCCAATTAAGTGTCAAGACCAAAGTCAGCCCTCCATTGCGCACATAGCCCTAACAGAATGATAGTTTATTGAATATTCATTTAATGGTTTATTGATAACTTACAAAATGCTACACACTGTTCTAGATGCTGGGGATACAGAAGTAAATAAGATGTGAAAAGTCCCTGAACTTCATAGCTCATATCCCAATGAGTGATGGAAGTAAACTAACTATCAAATGCCTACAAGAAGTGCTGTCTTGTAGTGAGGAAATTTGCAGAACAAAATCAAGACCCGGTAATGGGATAGTCAGTAAAAGAGGTAAGGAGCTATTACAGACAGGAAGGGTCTAGGAAGTCCTCTCCAAAGAGCTAATGTATCTAAGCAGAGATCTTAATGAACTGAAGGAGAGATCCAGGCAACACTTTGGAGGAGAATATTTCAGAAACATAGAACAAACCAACCTGACATGTGAGAAGCTGGAGCTTGAAGAGTCAATGTAGGAGGAGAAGAGATTAGAGGAGCAGGATGTGGGTTACAGAGGCCATCAGGAACCAGGGAATGCCAGGCACTGTAGACTGGATTAGAATTTGGATTTTGTCCAGTTATATGAAGACATTGCCAGGTTCAGAAACTTAAAATGCTGCTATCTGTTTTATATGTCACCAAAATTACTCTGCCCACCCCGTGTAGAATTGACTGTTAGGCAGCAGCAGTGAGCAAATTCCTGCTTTAAGCATTGTTTACTCGATGCAGTGTGATTCAGTGGTGAGGATGACAGTGACACTCCTCACTAGTGTGCTAACTCTAGGCAGGATACCAAACTCTGAAGCTCGGCGGTGTCATACATAAATTGGGAAGAAGACTGCTCATCCACAGGGCCGTTCTGAGAATATAATGAAGGGCATATGTGGAATGCTTGGTGGTGTGCCCGGAAAATAATAAGTGCCCAGAAATGTTAATTCCCCCTTGCTCCTTACCTCAAGCCTCTCCTATCAACTATTCTGTTACTTAAGGATAGTTAGCCTTTACCATAGGCAAGGTGCTTTGTGGCCATTGCAGAGGTTATGGGATCTCCCTTCCTACCCTGAGAGGACTCACAGCCCAGCAAGCTTGGTGGGGGGTAACATGGAAAAGTAGCAGGACAGATCACAGTTAATGAACCACAATAATTGCCAACTATCAAATGATGCGTAGAGTGAGTCCTGGAGAAATTCAATAGAAAAAGTGCGACCATGCTGGAGTTGCCAGGGCTGGTTTCCAGGACCTTGCAAACCTCAGAGTAGCAGGTAAGAACAGGAGAGTTGAGGATCATCTTGAGTCCACATGTGGAGCAACAGAAGATACTCAGCGAACAAGGAGCAGGCGATTTATCTGGAAGAAAGTATAGCATTGAGAATGGTGGAAGATAATGTTGAAAAGATATGATGCCTTTAGGCTGTGGAGCCCTTAGATACAAGGTGAAGGTGTTTTGTCTTTATATTCCATGACCGGCAATTCCCAATACCAGGAAAAAACGTCTTGAGTCAGAATCTACTCCATCTGTATTTTGACCAGCTGAGATGAAGGTACCGATTGACCTCAGGTGCCACAACGTGAGGGCTTCATTCCATCACCCGTGATGTGATGTCTTTAATTTCACAGGCAAGTCTCTGATTCTGAAATCTTTTAGTTACGCATGGAGTAGCCATATACAAGAGGCTGTGTGGTCAGAGAAGGTTAAGGAGTAGAGCAGGTAGAAAAGCACATAAATGCAAGAGGAGAAGGTGCTGCTTGACTCCAAAACCAAGTGTTTAACGAGCCTCAATGGAGAATGCACAGCCACAGGACCCTATGATGGAGTTTTAACACAAGAAATGGTTATCATTTATGAAATTGTCAGTGGTGAACAGAATAGCCAAATGATTTTTTGTTTAATTTCTTAGATGCAGATTATCCACCACTAGGTCAAAAACATTACTGCAGTTTCTCCTAACAGAAACTTCAAAAGGCTGTGTGCTTCTGGACCAACATCCACCTATTAATAGGTGTCTGGAAAATCCATTCTCTGCTACATTTGTTAATAAATCTTAGTAAAGCATGAATTATAAAGAAATGCAATGTCTTAGGCAAAAGAAATCAATAATGCTTTTAAACACAAACTCATTAGTATTAAAGATTATTCCCATTTTTCATTATATTGAGAAAGAAAGAAAATGATAATCATATCAATGCATGCCATCCATTGAACTAACATGATGTTAAATGCGTTGTCTAAAAAATTTAAATGTCCCATACAAATCAGACATTATTTATTTATTTATTACCCTTCTTCCCAGCAATTCTTGCCCCACACAGACACAATTTTTCTAAAGAATATTAAAATAGCTTATAAAATATGCATACAATGTACTGAGATAAAATAAATAAGTAAAAAAATCAGAGAGACATATATTACTATTAAAAATAACATGTCATGGCCGGGCACGGTGGCTCACGCCTGTACTCCTAGCACTCTGGGAGGCCGAGGCGGGTGGATCACTCAAGGTCAGGAGTTCAAGACCAGCCTGAGAAAGAGCGAGATCCCGTCTCTACTAAAAATAGAAAAGAAATTATCTGGACAACTAAAAATATATAGAGAAAAAATTATCTGGGCATGGTGGTGCATGCCTGTAGTCCCAGCTAATCGGGAGGCTGAGGCAGGAGGATCGCTTGAGCCCAGGAGTTTGAGGTTGCTGTGAGCTAGGCTGAAGCCACGGCACTCTAACCAGGGCAACAGAGCCAGACTCTGTCTCAAAAAAAAAAAAAAAAAAAAAAAAAAACCATGTCATGTAAATGATAAAAGGAACAATTCATACATCATGTTCTTTGTGGTTGCTTTTTATCCTATAATCTAAATGTACTCTATAGATATGATCCTATTAATAGTCCTGTTATATTTGCCCAGTAATTCACTTTAGAGAAAATTAATATTCAGCCAAATATCAAGTAACTTGAGATTACTATAGAAATAAACAATGTTCTGGAAAACAGTTTTCTATCTTTTAGGCCATTTACTGATATTTTCGCTGGTGCATATAAGTGAGAATTATGGTAATACTATTTAACGACAACAACAACAAACTAGCTGGAGTATTGTCTGTGCATGCCAACTTAGACCCAGTAATATTCACACGTATTCACATATATTCACACATATACATATGCTTGTGTTTCAGTTTGCATAGATATTTAATATATGTTTACTTGCTTCATGTAGAGAGACAAAGATTTCCCCAGAAGGCAGCTATGGAAAGAGACTATCACGTTTCTTAGTTCTTGTGGTGTGCAAGCCAGTACTACCCCAGGACAACTAGACGAGTGGATTTTTGTCAAGCAGGACTTTAACACTCTGTGGTAGCTACTTGTCCTTACCTGTGACCACATCCCAAGGTAATTCTAACAAGCACTGGATTCATTACAGGTAAAGGTGTGAGGGGAGGTTATCCATGCCACCTGGGAGAGGAGCTAGGAGTATGGAGATGAAGTTGATACCTTTACAAGGAGTGCAGATCTACAAAGAAGTGATCTGATGCCAATCCACTGCGTATTCATCCAATCAAAGAACAAAACCAGCAGAAGTCCCTCAAGAAAGAAAAATACAATTTTTAAAAAGCGTCCTAAAATTTTAGGGGTAGATTTTGCATTCAAAGTGAATTTCACTTTGAATATGTATTACAGAGAATTGAGATTTCCCTCCCTCTTTTTCAAGGTGGTCTTCAAGAAAGAAAATTTCATTAACAAACCATGGATATAAAATATGAAGTCAAGATCACCTACTGCAGAGAAGCCAAACATCACTAAAAAGGATTAGTTTCTTTCAATGTCTAGAAATTTTTCATGGAAGACCTTGGCTGGCCTTTTGATATTAAAACTTCCTAACAAGTATTACACAGGAGTTTTAAATTAGAACTTGCTGTCACCGAGACAGTTATAAACTGTTAAATATGTCCTTCCCAGGCTAAGCTCCTGTAAAGTATGCCCATGGTTATGGCCAAAAGACTCCCTAACAAGTAGCAGGGTGTGATCACAGAGATGTTTGTGAGCTGCCTGCAAGGCTCTGCAGGTGGCCCTGGGTGTGTGTGTGTGTGTGTGTGTGTGTGTGTGTGTGTGTGTGTGTTCAAAATAAGCTATACTTCTCTGCTTCTCAAATCATATACTTCCCTCCAATGAAAACTTCTAGTAGAAATGCATGTTGTATTTTTTAATGATAATTATAAGCCAAAGAGTGATTTTTCAAACTTACTTTTCATCCATTAGGCTAATTAAATGTTGAGTTTTCTCCCATAGCAAGAACTTAAAAAATCATTTTATCCTAGTGTTATCCATAAGGTAGAGCCTTATGATTTTACTGATCATAAAAATATGAGTCATCCTTTAAAGAATTGTTTTTCTTTTATCATTATTTTTCACAAAACAGAAAAGTAATATATGAGGTCAGTGGCCACATCACAGAAAGGGAGGGAGAGGGGAAAAGAGAAAGAAAACTCAAGCTTCCATTTTTTTTTTATTCCCATGTTTCATTGAGTTTATTTGATAATATTTTCCACAGCAAGCGTCTCCTCCAAGGGCTTGTTCTTGAGGTCGCGTAATGGACTCCATGTTCTCCTATCTGACCAGTAGAGCCCGTAATTAGTACTTAATTATAGCTTATATGGCCACTTTGGCCAGAAAGCAAAGAGCAGCTTTGTTACAGTCACTGAAGTATTTAAAGCTATGCCCAGGATAAGGATGGGTTTATTAAACACTTGGGTAAGCAATAATAAACGCACATTGATTGGGCAACTCGATAGATTTCTTTTATGTGCTGCTTACAAAAAAAAAAAAAAAATCCAGGTGGAATTGAAAATAACTAGAAACCCTGCTTGAATATGCTAACAGTACCCAATTCCCTGCAAGGCCAACAGAATAGCAGAAACATAATCCCTCCCTTCAAGAAAAACTGCCTTTCCAAAAACGAGATATTCCTGGTTTATGCTGACTTTGACAAAAAGGATGGACACAGCTTATATTATATAGTAATAGGTAATATGTCTTAAGAACCGGGCCTGGGCTCAGCACTTTACTTGTGGATAAAGGTTAAAGAAGTTGCCCAAGGTCACAGAGAAAGGATTCAAATCAAGGAAGTTATGTTTTCCAACAGGAGCACTTAAATTCTAAATTGATAAATTTACTCTCTTCAGACTAAGAAGGATGCTGCTTTTGTGGACATTCCCTTTTATTATAATTTTTTAAAATTTATCCTTTGCTGACATTTCTTCCAAAATGAAACCTTCTTGGAAGACAGCATCCCCCTCTCACTCTAGAAGCTGGAGAGACTGGCTACTCATTTTCCCATCATTCCCTGCAGCAAGGACACTGACACGTGTCTAGGGCCCAGCCAATAGCATCCCTGCATTTGAATCATGAGCCAGTGATGTTCACACAGGGAACAGAGGATCGTTCATTTTGGCAACAGCAGACACAGTGGCAGCAACAACTGGTGTCCTGGGGTAGAGGAAGCCGAGCTGCTAACAATGGCGTTGAAGGGACGGCAGACAGTTGTGGGTGGGGAGGAGTGACAATATGCTGTGGCATTTGTGCTCATCAGGGTAAGAGCAATCTTTTCAAGTGTGGACCTGGGCGCCTCCTGACTTCTTCTAGCTTCTGTTCTTTTGATGCCTGCTTCTCCATTTTTCCCATTTCTTTGGTGGCTTAAAAATAATGTTTCCTATTTAAACCTACCAGAGTTGGTTTGTTGCTTGCAACTGAGATCTCTGGTAAACGCTTGATAATAATAGATATGTTCATTTATTTTGGCATTCAGCACAATAATTGAGTCTGCTACATTTTGTAGAACAAAGAGAATTTCAATATTTTGAGTTTGCAGAGTGACATTTAAAGTTTCATCATTCCTGGACTGCATCTTGCCCCCAGCAATGCCACTCAATGCATGCATGGATAAAGGCAGCACTTTGCACCCACTTCTTCTGAGCCCGCACACCCTCCGTCAGGGGTGAGAGAAGGACATCTACATCGTCATAATTTTTAATTCTCTCCTGGGATCATTGCTCAAGACAGAGAGTTTAAAAAATCAAACTGGATAACACAAAATACAACCACCTCCTTTCTTTCTTAACCCTCACTTTTTTAGTACTTAAAAGTAATCGCCACCACTACGTCTACACTATTCACGCCTTCCTTCATTCCTTCATTCATGGTCTTGCCCCGGAATGGTTTAACAGACAATGCGAGGGCAGACAGCAATCAAGTAATCCCACAAATGCACAATGTCAAATGGAGGAATAGCTCTGAAGGAAAAGTCCCGAGTAGTTGCGGATGTATGATGGGAGGTAGGATGTAATCGGATAAGGAATGTCATGAGAGGATTTTCTGAGGAAACGGCAAAGCAGGAGAGGAGTTAGTCAGGTAAGGACGCAGGATAGAAGGTGTATGAATTACTACCGTAACACTTTGCCACAAACTTAGCGACTTAACACATATTTCTTACAGTTCTCAGGTCAGAGTTAGAAATGGTTCTCACTGAGCTAAAATCAAGGTGTCTACAGGGCTGGTTCCTTCTCGAGGCTCTAGAAGACAATTTGTTTCCTTGCTTTTTGTAGTATGTAGAGGACACTTGGGTCTCTTGGTTCATGGTTCCTTTTCTTATCTTCAAAGCCAACAGTGTAGCATCTTCTCTCCTCTCTGACCTCTGCCTCCATGTTTACCTATTCTGTCTCTTGTTCCAATTCTCCTGCCTCCTTCACATAAGAACCCTTGTAATTACATCGGGTCCACCTGGATAATCCAGGATAATCTCCTCATCTTAAAACTATTAACTTAATAACATCTGCAAAGTTCCTTTCAGCATGTAAGGGAACATGTTCACAGGTTCCAGAGATTAGGATGTGGATGGGGGCATTCTCTGCAAAGGGAACAGCGTGTGCAAAGGCACCGAGGCAGGCTGGGTCATGGTGCATTTGAGCAACCAAGAAGGCAAAGTGGAGAAAATTGAGATGAGTATAGCATGAAAGAGGTTAACAGGAAACAAAAAGGACCAACTGGTATAGAGAAAGCCTCACTAGGCATATTAAGGGCTTTGCTATGTATCCAAATGACATGCAGGAGTCATGATCCAATTTGCATTTTAAGGATGGCTGTGACTCCAGAGTAAAGAACTGATTGTTTTGCAGCATGAGAAGAGGGAGAAGAAGGCACGAGGTTAGTGCAAAATATAGTCCAAGATTCTAGAATACTTGTATTTATTTATTTATTTTTATTTAAAAAAATTCAGGGGGTACAAGTATTTTTTTTTTGTTGTTGTTATACGGATAAATTATATCATGCTAAAGTCAGGGCTTTCATTGTATCCATCACCAAAATAGAGTACATTGTACTTCGTAGGTAGATTTTTATCCCTCACCCCCCTCCTACCTTCTTCCCTCCTTAGTTTCCAATGTCCATTACTCCTCCTGATGACCATATATTCTTTGTTTAGCTCCCACTTACAAGTGGGAACACATGGTATCTGTTTTTCTATTCATGAAAAACACACCATGGTGTACTACTCAGACACCCACACCACATTTTCTTTATCCACTCATCAGTTAGTGGTCATTGGGTTGATTCCACATCTTTACAATTGTGAGTTGTACTGCGATAAACATTCAGGTGCAGGTATCTTTTTTACAAAATTACTTCTTTTCCTTTGGTTAGATACCCAGTAGTGGGATTGCTGGATCAAATGGTGGGTCTATTTTCAGTTCTTTGCAGGATTTCCATACTGCTTTCCATAGCAGTTGTGTAAGTTTACATTCCCACTAACAGTGCATAAGCATTTCCTTTTCACTGCAACCATATCAACATCTGCTGTTTTTTTTACTTTTTAATAATGGTGATTCTGACAGGTGTAAGATAGTATTTCATTGTGGCTTAAATTTATATTTTCCTGATAATTCGTGATGTTAAGTATTTTTTCATATGTTTGTTGGCCATTTGTCTATCTTCTTTGGAGAAGAGTCTGTTCTTTTGCCCACTTTTTGATGGGGTTGATTTTTCTTGCTGATTTGTTTGAGTACTTATAGATCCTTTATCTTTGTAGATATCTTATAGATATCATTACCTTTATCAGATGTATGGTTTGCAAGTATTGTTTCCCATTCTGTAGGTTGTCTATTTACTCTGTTGCTTATTTCCTTTGCCGTGCAGAAACTTTTTAGTGTAATTTAAGTCCCATTTTTTATTTTTGTTGTTGCTGTATTTGCTTTTGGGGTCTTCCTCATAAATCCTTTGCCTAAGCCAATGTCCAGAAGAGTTTTTCCTATGTTTTCTTGTAGAATTAAAAATATATATATATATAGCATACATTTAGAGAACTAAAATATGTGATGGAGTTAGATTCCCTAAAAAAAAGAAAAACTGCATCCCCATCATACACCTTACTATGTCAAGCCTATCAGACCAGAAATCATCTCAACTGTAGTGAGGAAACATGATTTCAAAATCATGGTTAGCCAGGCAGGGGCATGTATAACCTGGGGGATTAAAATAAAGCATTTAAAATAGCATGAACAATATATTTTAAAGCAAAGTTAATTCTTGAAGAAGCACACTCTAGTATAAACAAGAATGATCAGTGCAAGTTTTTAAAATAAACTAACTCCTGATCTAATAGGTTATCCTTTATCTTAGTCACTGTGTGATTAATTCTCCCAAGAATTTTAATTACACAGACTCACTTTTTCTGAAAGCATTTAAGCTCCCTCTTACTAACATGAAAGTTAAAGTCTTTTACATTTTCCTCCTTATTTATTTTATTTACATATGTCTCTACAAAAAAAAAAACAATTATTTTTCTGCCTATCTCAGTGACAGCTCAAAGTATGGATAAAATATAAAATATGGATGAAATTCTGCAAACACCTACTGCACTTTTGTGGAAAGTCCACTATCTTCCACAAGATCCCTATAAATTTTGAAGAGAGGACATTTTCCTGGTCACTTTCGGTTTTGGTTTTGACTCCCTTTCTTATATAAATGAATTTAGTGTAAGGATTTTCCCGCTTTACCATTTTTCTGTGCATGATCCACCATCCCCTCTGTGCTTGTGCATTTAGAAAACTTCACTGAAGTTTTTGTTCATTTTTAGTGAGTGGAGAGGTCATTAGGATGTTTAATGTGTTTGGAAAACAAAATAAAATGATAATATCAATTTAACATTTAAATTGTCGCAACTCTGAGCATCTTCCAGTAAGTCTCAGGTAACCAATTCTTCTCCAAATATTCCAAAAGACTCACCCCAGGGATATTTACTCAGTCAAAAAAGGCAGTACTGGTGACCTTGACATTGGTAAGAAGCATAGATAGTCTTCCAAAAGAACCTGCTCCTCTCTGCTGTGATTGGTACAGGATGTTGCCTTTGATATCCTATTGTGGCCATTGTAGCCTTTTCGCACACTAATTTCTGAGAGCAGTGGATCTAGAGAGGTTGATTCCAATCATTGTCATGTGTCCTTTGTTTGAAGCCCTAATAGCACATAGGTGAGCTACTTCCCCCTTCTTCAAACACCCTCTTCCACTGGTTTCTTTTCAATGGTAAAAGAGTGTTCTTCTGACGTGCTCTGGACCCTCCTCTCCTCTTCAACTCAGCTATTACACATTGACGGTCCTCAAGACTCAGTCCTGGGACCCTTTTCTGTGTATATTTTCTTCATATATACCATCATCTATGCTGATTGCTCAAATTATACTTCAGATCAAATAGCCCTCTGATGTTAGATCCCAAAACTCAGCTTCAATGGGATGTTCACCATGTCCTTAAATGTACTTAGGCTCTTTATAAACTCTTTTTCCACACCTGATTCTCTTCATGTTCCTATTTCGTCAACTGTCCGTCTAGCTGTGCAAGTTAGAAACCTGATTATCCTTCTTAATTCCTCTCTCACTTATGTGTGTCTCTTATTTATTGTCAAGTCCTATCGTTCTTACCTCCTACATCTCTTAAAAATCATTCATTTTTCTTCATCTTCACTGCTGTCGTAGTCCATACTCTCTTTCACTAGGACTACTGAATGTCTTCCATTTCCTTATACACAATATGCTTCCTTCTCTCCCAGGACTTTTACACATGTTGTTCTAGTCACTTAGTTATATCAAATTTCCAATTTTAGCTTTAGAATCATATTCTTAAGGAAGACACAGTCTAAATTAGTTTCCCTCATGATATGTGTTTGCAAGCCCTTAGTCCTTGCCTTACATTACTTAATGTAAAGTTTTAGATCTATATAAGGGATAAATTTTTAAATGTCTGCCTTCCCCACTAGGCTATAATTTGGGTGATAGGGCAAGACTCTATCTTTTTGTATTTTGCTCATTAATATACCTAGCAGCTTGCACAGAATTAGACATATAATG
>RJWJ010028359.1:0-21988 GCA_004363605.1 Indri indri | reverse complement strand
GATCCTTCTGCCTCAGCCTCCCAAGTAGCTGGGACTACAGGCATGAGCCACCATGCCCGGCTAATTTTTTCTATATATTTTTAGTTGTCTGATTAATTTCTTTCTATTTTTAGTAGAGACGGGGTCTCGCTCTTCCTCAGGTTAGTTTCGAACTCCTAAGCTCAAACAATCCACCCGCCTTGGCCTCCCAGAGTGCTAGGATTACAGGCATGAGCCACCACACCCGGCCATAGAAAATTTTAAAATGCATTATGTAGTTCACATCTGTTGGACAGAACTGATTGAGATAATCACAAGTTGACTTATCTGTTTACTTTTCATATTTGTTTCTATTCTAGTATTCCCTAAAGGTGTAAAGATAATTTTCCAGTGTCTATGTGGTTTCTAAGAATCCCACATATCCAGCGTTTGTTTCAAAGAAAAAATTTAGAGAAAATGCACTGGACAGTTTCTTGATAATTTTTACTATGCTGTAAACTACATACTTCCAAACATGAATTATTAAATGTTCATTTTCTGGGAACTTGCCAGACTGTATATCTCCCTTGGTCCTTGCAAAGACATCATATAGAGTCTGAAGTTTTGTTGGAATAACCTAGATGAAATATTCTCCAGATACCACTTCTGATCCTAGATTGACCTTGTAACTCTTTAATTCTGGGCTCAGTCTAATTCTATTTTCTTTATTTTCTTGCTTTCTTGTTCCTTTTTGTTTGTTGTATTATTGTAATATAGTTTTAAACTTGCTCTCACACCAACCCTATTAGGAATCTATGAGAATTGTATAACTGGCAAAGGTTTAAATCTGGCCTACTTAGCTGAGGGCCTACGTGATTATTCTGTCGATAATAGCTGACATTTATTCGAGCATTTATTATAAGCAAAGCATATTCCCAAGCATTTTACATGCATTGTCTCCTTTACGGAACCACCTTTTACACATGGAGAAATTGAAGCTTATAAAGATTAAGTAACTTGTCCAAAGTTGTATGCTAGTAGGCATAATTTGGATTCAAACCCTGGTTTGGCTTGAGAACTTCGTCTCAAATACGATACTCTTTGGGTTGACATATATTAATAGATGAAGTATTAGATTGTAGATACCTGATGAGAAAGCTTTGTAGTCATTAAATGCTAAAGAGGTGTCTTTCTGAGACTGAGCCAAGCAAAAAATTAGTGAGAAAATTAGGAAGAAAAAGCAAAAGTTGAAGAATTAGAGTCTTATCCTTTGTATAGCTTGCCCCTTTCATTTGAAGAAGTCCCAAGAATTTTATCTGCTAAAACACTGAAGAGTGTGAGAAAATATTGTTTCAGCTAGAAATAATTTAGCAACTTCATGGTTTTAAGTCATTAGGAATTCTAAGTGAACTGTTGATTTCTTCCACAGATCTAATAAACTAGGTTCCTCTGGTTTACCTTGCCAGTTTGAATGCTTGAATTCTTTTAAAATTAATGTGTCCTTTATAAGTATGTGAATATTGTATGCTAGCAATGTGCTGTTTATTAACAATGCCTGTTTATGCTACTTTTTTAGGGTCCTGGTTGCTGTTCTGATCTTGCAGTTTCTTTTCACTATGTTGATCCTACAACTATGTATGAGTTAGAATACCTCGTTTATCATCTTCGTCCATATGGTTATTTATACAGATATCGACCTGCCTTACCTGAAAATGTACTAAAGGAAATAAATCAAGCAAACAAAAATGAAGATCCAAAAGTAAAATTAGGAAACCCTTGAAAGAAAAACATGAATGAACAGAGGTAAATGCCTAGCATTGCACTGAAGAAGGACTTCTGCGTTTCTGACATAGAACACTGGAATCCCAGTGAGGAATTCTTTCCAAGTGAACATTCCATATAGAAATCTTTCATACGAATGACTGTAAACTGAAGCTTTAAATGAGCTGTGAAGTCTGTTAAAATGTGTTTTGATACAGTAATATATAAATATATATATATATATATATATATATATAGATACATGAAGAACTTGTGTTCTTAAAAAGGTGGCCAGGTAGAGAAACTAGAAAAGAGATTTTGTTGCCTATTTTTGACCGTATCTGTTATTGTCACTGAGAAACTAAAACAATTAAATTTGCTAAAACTACACTGTACCATGTTAGTAACACACGATACTAAACAGATCTGCCTTAAAGAAAGTTTTAGAAAGAAATATTGTCACTCAGTGTTGTTAAGAAACTCAAGAAATGAGTTTATATTTCCAGTATGATATAAATGAACCACTCCCCACACAAATACAGTTTTTGTCTAATGAAAATTTTGCTGTGATTATTTATAATTGGCAGTATTTCTTCCAGAAGAAGGTAGAATAAGAATGGCACTTATTCTAAAGTGCATTAATAAAACCACATTTTGAAATTATCATGGGCCTTGACTATACTAATATTTAGTTCTAATTAGTAATCTTTTACTGAGTCCCTGTTGTCTCTTTTCTAAATATGATTAACTACTCTTGAATACCATTCTCCACTATTAGTATTTATTTACTCAAAGCATTTACAGCATTCTGTAGACATACATGTTATAATTTGTTCCCAAATTTACCCATTATTAATTATGGGTAACTACTAAGTAGTAAATTTAATACTGTTTGGGTATGCTTGTCTTATATCAGTGCCACTCTCAGGAATTACTAAGTGACATTTTTAATTGATTATGTAAAACTCTTTCCAACTCCATAATTATAATTTCTTTCATTCTCATCCTGTTGAGAGATGAGAACTTGTCTGTGCCTTTCATAACTTGTTTAAAGCAGTTTTGAAATTCATTTTGGGATCTGAGGTGGCTGTTAATTACACTGGCAAGATTATTTTGAATGCAAGATTTTGACCAGAGTTAATTTATGAATAATAGTCTGAAGTTTGATGCTGACCGACTTTTGGAATAATTGTTTTGTTGGTGGATAATTCTAACATGGCAGAATACCTATTCAAGATTGTCATCAAAAACATTCACAAATGTCTCATTGTAATTTTAGTGACTCTCTGTTTATAGAATTTCTGGAAGGAAAGAATTTTTAATTTCTATTGTCTTTAGCAATACCATTTCAGTGTATCATAGCAGAATATTTTACAGACTTTCTATAAGATTATTTTTAGTGTTACAAATGATTTAGATTTTCCTTATGTTTATCATTAGGCTAATTTTACGTGGCTGTGATGCCGACTCTGCTGCTTAGCTAAATAATTTATACTTATTGTGCCAAAACATGTCAAAACCATGACCTCTTTTGGGTAGTATATTTGAGAGGATGTTCATTTCATTGCCTAATTCTGTCCACATAGTGAAAACACGCACCAGTTTTTACCTATTAAATTGTTTTTTGCTGTTTTCATTGTGGTATCATCTGCCAAAATTTCAAGGCATTCATTCTATTTTTTGAACAGTTCTTCGCAGTGGTGTGGACATGAATTTCCATATATGCTGTTTTTCTTTACTAGAAATGATTTACCATAAATATCAAAAACTGTTAAGATTTACCATAGGAAATAAATGTTGTGAAGAATCCTGAGCTTTGGAGTCAGACTGCCTGGGTTTTAAATTCTTGCTCCATCACTTACTATTTTTGTAACCTTGAGCAATTTACTTAATCTCTTTGTGCCTCAATTTCCTCTTCTGTAAATTAGGATAATAATACTACCTACCTCACAGGATTTTTCTGAGGATTAAGTAAGTGAATATATATAAGGCTCTTAGAACACTGTCTGCCCCAGAATAGGGAGCAATAGGTATAAGGTTTTATTATTATTCTATTACCTTGGAGTGTAAATATTTCATTTAAATTAATGAAAATCTGCTCGGATCAAATCAGGTATTGAAGGAATTATTTCAAACATTTCTTATAATGATAAGTAATAGTATTTATCTAGTGCCTGCTATATGCCAGGTGCTGTGCTTAGATAATCTGTGTACATTAGGGTTAATCCTCACAAATTGAGTGTTATTTCCACATTATAGATGAGGAAACGAGGCTCAGAGAATTAATGTAACTTTTCCACTGTCACAAAAGCTGGTAAGTTACAGAGCTAGAATTTATACCCAAACTCAGTGTGTTCATTTGAATCATATCAAGCTTGGGGTTAGTCATTTAGCATGATTTCTGTTTTTCACTGATTTGATATGTGACATCTGATACATTGTCCAGTCATAGGCGCGTTAACCAACCAAATTGTGAGAGTGATTTTAAAACTATGGTTCCCACACTTGCCTGAGAGCTTGTTAAAATGCACTTTTAAAGACCCCAATTCCAGAAATTCTGATTTTAGCATGGGGCCCAGGAATATGCATTCTTACCAAAAACCCTAGGGCAGTGGTTGTCAAAGTGTGGTCCCAACAAGCAGCATCAACATCACCTGGGAACTTGTTGGAAATACTCCCTCTCACGCCCCACCCTAGATCTATGGAATCAAACAGGGACAGGGCTAGCAATTGTGTTTAAACAAGCCCTACAGAGTAAGTCTTATTCATCCTAGTTTGAGAAGCATTTCCAAACTACCTATGTGATTGTGGTACACATAGTCATTGGAACACACTGAAGATTACTGCCCATGACTAAGGTATTTTTCGAAAACTTAGACAAAGCATGTTTTAAATCAGTGTGGTCCAGGATCACACTATAGTAAATGTAAATACTTTAAAGATACTTTAAAGGGTCAGTGGATCATTCATTTTGGAAGAATTTTTTAGCTTCTCCACAGTGACTAATATCAGGGCCTGCAATAAAATCTGTAATTCTCCAAGTTTAGTAATTTCACATTGAGACAGGAAGGGTTCATTAAGTACTATTAAGTACATACTAATTCATTAAAAGCATACGTAAATGAGTGTCATCAAAAATGTCCACGATTGTTAATAAAAAAATTTTTTAAGTAGCAAAATGCTCTTTTATAACATGCAGAGCATTTTTCTACTAATCATTTTGTCAATTAAAATTTCTTCACTTTCAAGGATCATTTGAATGTCCTTTGTGACCTAATAAAGCAAAAAAAAATTCTCCAAGTATTTGATAGAGCACATAAAACCAGGTTGCATGATGATTATTTATTCACCATCTCTTAGATTAAGGTCTTTGTTATTGGATAAATGATTTTAGGATGGTCTCAGAACATAAGGCTTTTGATGTCCTATGTTCTCTAATAATAATACTTGTATTTTCGAGTGGGAAGTTCATAGATACAAGGCAGGTTTTTGTCCCATAGTTTAATTCTTTTCAAATATCATAAACTTCAGAGTAGTTTTTGTTACTGTAATAAGATATGAAAATAAATCACTGATTTTTTAATATTTTTTGAATATGGTAATTGGATCTGAGCATTAAATTTGCTAACTGGTTATTTTCATGATTGTTTATTAATTTTTCACTTCTTTGAGCCTATCAAACTATTATTACCAGATTAAAGTACTATTGTATTTGAAAGAGTCCCTCACTTGATTAGATCATATCTAGCATTTTATTCATCATTTAAATTTTCAGTTAATTAGAATATTATTCTATCTTTGACAGTTTCTGCTTCTTTGTATTTATTGCCTTTCTGTATTTCCTTTATAACTAACTTCCACTTTCTAGCTACTCTTAATGCTGCCTTTGCAAAGTTAATTTGGCTGTTAATAGTGATTAGAATTTGTATCACTTACTGATAATTTTATACCTACTAACTAAGTTTCCCTATGAGATTGAAAGTAAAAGTCTGTCAAAGAATAATGCCTGCTGGCTCTCAGGATACTTGTGCTACTTTCCTCATGTGATCTGTTTGAACCGTGTTTTCTTTTTTCCTCCCCCTTGCTCATTAACTTGGGCTTCCACTCTAGTTCTTTCACCAAAATTTGTAGGACCATGTTGAACTTGCTTCATTCTGATTATCCTCTTTGTTTTTGTTATGGAAACACCCTTAACTTTCTCTTGGCCCTTCGCTGAAATGTTAATGTAGCTTTCTGGTGATATCTTTTCATAATTTTATGTCTCTTAAAAGGGTGATGGATGTGCCACCTCATAAAAGTGAACTTTAAACTATAGATAACTCTTAAAATTTCATTTTAGACAATTAAAATATTTGTGCTTAAAAAAATCTACAATTTTAAACTAATCCTTCATGTACAATTATGAAAGGAAGTAAAGTTATTTGGCTCCCCCCACTCTTTTCTCAAAAACACAAAACTCATTTGCTTCATTTCTCTACTTTATAGTAGGCCTGACAGAAACATAGTTAAGGAATCTGGGGAACAACCTGTGGTATATTTTATGCTAAATGTTACCTCTATTGACTAAAAAAAATGATTTATGTTTATACATCAGAGTTGAAATAGATATTTTAACACAGATTGGAATATGAAATTTTACAAATTCTCTTTAGAGAAACCAACTCTAAGACTAGTTTTAGATTTGAATTGTACTGTTTCAACTCCCTTACATCTCTAGTTTTCAGTTTATATTAGTTGTTTGAATAACTTTGCAGGGCCCTGGAAAATAATCTACATGAAGTATATTATTAGAGGGAAACTAATCTTACTGCTAAGCAGTGTGTTGTACTACTTAGTGAATGTTTGTGTTTTGGAATTTAAAAATTATTTAAGGTAATAGTGTCATGAATGGTTTAAAAATTTCTGGTGACTTGCTTATTTTAAGTGATCACCATTAAGTCGGAAAAAATGTATTTTTAAATATTTTTTAAAGTGCCTTTTGAACATTTTTAAACAATGGATTTAAACAACTGCATAAATAAATTGCCATGTTCAAAGTTGTTTCATCTGATTATTTTTAACTAATATAAAAGTGGCATAAATGTTGTCTTTTATGGGTAATTTTGGAGTTTTTTCCCAAAAATATTAAATTGTTTTCCCATCAAACCTTTTCAGTTTGGTAGGCTTACATAATTTTTACTGTAATACATATTATCTATATATTATTTACTTTAAAGCAACAAAATATTTCACCTCTGACTTGGAATAATGTACCTTAAAAAATTGGAACCTATTCTGTAATCCAGGTAAGTTTGTTTAGATATGTATGTATGTTTCTGTGTATGTGTGTGTGTGTGTGTGTGTGTGTGTGTGTGTGTATGAGTTTGCTTTTCTATTTCTTGGTATATTTTGATCTGTTATGTACACTGAGAAATTCATTTATCCAACAAATAATTGTGCCAACCACCTGCTAGAAAGACAGTGATGAACAGGACATACAAGATCTCTATTTTTATAGACCTTTAATTCTAGAATTAGAAAATAAACAATAGATGAATGAACAAGATATTTCAGAGAGGTGCTAGGAAAAATATCAGCAATTTTCTGGGTGGGGTGTCAAGGAAGACTTCTGAGGGAGTAACATTTGAGCTGAGACTTGAATGGCAGACATTTTATATACTTCAGAAGTTATTTTTATCTATGAAATTCTTTGCTCCTAGTATATTTAAAAAATGTTTCCATTTTTGCTTAATCATGCCTTGGGAAGCGTAACTTGTGAAGGCTCACTGAAATGTGATGTAAAAGTGAAAAGCTTGGTGTTTTTAGGCAAATTTCATCCAGAGCTCAGGTCTATTGATATTAGATCTGGGAGTTTTAGGATATAAATAAAAATTGACCTTGTATTCTGCCTCTTCCTAGGGAAATGATTACAAATGTTCGTAAGGCCCTTGAATCTAGCCTATCTGCCTCAATTGTCAGTAAACTTCTACCCAGTATGGTTCTTATTAGGGTATGTGTATGGGTATTTGAATTAGCTTTTAAAAAGCTGAGGAGATAAATGCCACTTTATATTGCTTTAGTAGCAAAGTTGTATAATTTAACATATTCAGATAGTTGTTTTCCCATTAGATGTATTTAGTTGTACTGCTAATTGATAAGTCATTGGAAAGATTTATTTATTTACAGAATTACCACCTATTTTAAGTTTTCCAAAGATGTAACTTCATAATGCGGAAAAAGGTACAGTAAGATGATTGCTGAATTTATCTCCTCGTTAAAGGAAAGGGTTTTACAAAGTTCAAACATATTTTTCATCTAATGCTGACAATATGGATTATGCAAATTTTTTTAGTGGTTAAGACTCACTGAACATTTAACAACTAAAGTTGATTAAGTTTAGCAACATTGGCATTTTCCAGATAAATCTATATTGGTAAAATATGGAATTGATCTTTGTTTTGCTGTGAGTTTATTACTAATTAATGTATTTAGTATTGTTGCCTAGATCTTTACTGTAGTTCTTAAAACTATCCTTGTGTTACATCATTTCTTCTGCCAAAGAACCAGCAGTTGTTTGTGCCTAGTGTATCTTGTACTTATTGACATTTCTTGCTTTTTTCCAGGAATGAAAATTTTTCCAGAGTATTCATACACTTTCTCTTATATATTGCCTCTATGCTGCTTTTGAATAAAGTTGCTTACTTTATAATAACAAAACAATCATTGTCTTTTTAAAGGAGATTCAGTCCTAGAACTTCAGCTGTGTGGGTTTTCTAATGAATGCCTAAATGAAAGACTAACAGGACTTCCTCATTTGTAGAGCTTCTAGATGATGTGCCATCATAGAACTAATTCAGGTGCAATGTATTAATTAATCTTAACTAATAAGGTTTTGACTTTTGTAAGCTTCAAATTTTTGTTTTCATATAATTTACTCTAAACTGCATTGTCTTCCCTTCTTCTATCCCTGTAACAGTAGAATCATACTTTTGGTAGCATTTAGGTTTAATTTCACTTTCCATTAATTTTGTTGTCATTGTTAGATTGTGGAGAGGTGGTGATAAAATCCAGAAAGTAGTTTGGAAGAGGAGTAATGATTCGGCTTTTCTTTAGTTCTATGCAAGGCTATCTTCCTTGTTTTTTTACTTTTGGTAGAGTGTGTGTCAGAGATGGGAACAGAAAGGTATGGTTATGGTTATATTTTAATACTTAGATTTTTTTCTTTAATTGAAATATTGAAACAATTGTTTTATGTTAAGTTTATGTAAGAAGCAGTTTTATTTGATGAAGTGAAGATAACTATGTACTTAGAATAATTGGCCACAGAGATAATTTCTGGCTTATAAAGTAATTTTTACAAACCTACTTTGCCTGGATTGAATTTCCCCCTTTTTTTGCCATAGAGTTTCTGGCTCTTTAAACCTTCCCCTACTCTTCTCTCATTCCATGTCTTTTTCCCTTTTCTTCTTATTGGCAGCAATTCTTTAGTTTCTTAAGACTTTTTGTTTCTCCCATTTTCTATCAGCAGATGTTTTGATGACTTTTTTAAAAATTATGTATCTTTTGTGAACTTCAGTTCCATCTCACCAGCTTAAGAAACTTTCCTAGAAGTCACTGAAAGAAGGAAGACACAGGACTCAGAGAATATTTGCCAGTATAATCCTAGAGTTTCTTCTTTCCTAAGGAAATGTTTCTTTCTAGAACCTGTCCAATCCAGTGAAAACATGGATGCTGAAATACTTGAAAACCAGTAAGAATCTGCCCTATTTTTTTTTTTTAACCCCAATCGATGTTAGCTTCTCTGGCAAAAATGGTGCTTGAGGTTTTGGGGGTTTTATTGAAATATGTATTTTATTAATGGGTTCTTAGATTGTAAATGAAAGATTATTACAATTCTTGCAAATTTTTTTTCCAAAAAATTTAAGGGGTACAAGTGTTTTTTTTGTTATGTGGATAAATTGTATCATGCTGAAGTCAGGGCTTTCAGGTGCTTGAGGTTTTGAATGATATTGGTGTGAAGGGTAGCTCTTAGGAACAGAATCACAAGTATTTCCCCGTATTTGAAACAGTGAGGCCTAGGATTCTGTGGTTTCCTGGAGGTAAGGTTCAGACCACAGTGTGGTGATGTATAGATCAGAAAACAAAGGGATTTGTCCTAGAAAGGTGGCACCTTTTCTCACTACTAGCAGCTGTTGGCTTCCAGAACTCCAAGTCCTGCTAGTGTGGGAAATAATTGAAGTAAAGTACAGCTGCCTCAGATGAGAGGAAGGGGCGGGGATACGTAAGAGGCACTAACCTCCCTCTTCTAGGTATGCAGATGTGCAGGGTTACCTCATCCGATTCCAAATGTGCTGAGTTACATAGAAATAACGCATGGGGAGAGAGGGCCAGGGTTGATATAGTTAAACAATTCTAAAATATTAATAGATTGAAAATCTCATATCTATAAGCAACGATCAGAGTCCTCAAGGAAATGTGTATTGATTCAATTGGTTTGGATCTTTTTAATTAGATAGCAGTGTCTTATCTTTGTTAAATGAAATCAAAAGTGGTCTAGGAGCTGAAATGACTAGATCCCTAACATCACAGAGAAAGTTAGGTTATTTTAATCTTAAGGAGTCTCACAACTAAGAACCAGAAAAAGGGAGAGGTTGGAAGGTATGTTGCAAAGAACGAAACATCTGTTATGACCAAAGAAAAATATTAATACATTCTAATATACCTTAATTTGGGGAGAAAAACTTACCTTTGTAGATAAAAGATTTTAGTGTCCAGTATTAAGGCAGTCCTCTCACTTCTTAAAAATGTTTACTACTACCTTTTGAATGAAGTGCGTATTCCTCAGATTGTGTGACTTTCCACAGCCTGACCCTAGCAGGTATTCCCTTTCTGTTTATTGCTACTCCTTACCCAAATGTTTAACTCCACACAAATTTAGCTCCTAATCAAACATTTAACCAATATTTGAGTGCCTGCTGAAAGTAAAGTATTGATAATAAGGATTAAGTGGCAAATGATATTTGTTGCTCTCAGGGAACTCACCTTCTATTAGGAAAGTGCCATAGAACTGTACACTCAGGCAGTGTGCTGATTGTTTTACATTGCATTAGCGCATTCGATTTTTACTGTGGTCCTGGTGGATGGACACTATTATCATTCTCATGTTGTAGATGAGGAAACTAATTTACTCATCGCTACATGGGTGATAAGTAGCAGAATCAATATATCAATATTTCAGTGCATCAGTGAACTGGGTCTCTGACTCCAGACTCTTGTGTTATTAATCACTACTACATACTGTAAGATTTAAACGATAGTGAAAGTTATGTTCTCTTTCCTGTTCTTTTCCGCTAAGGATGTCTTACCCCTTTTGCCAGTGTTTTCTCCCCATTTAAGTTCTTCCATGCAGTGACTTCATGTCCTTCTGCTGCCCTGTCAGGATCTTACTTAATAAAAGTTTGGCTTTTAAACCTCCCCTCTAATATAAAACCATCCTAGCCAGAATCACCACAGCCAAAAGTGATTTCTTTCTTTGCTGTGCTCTATAGTACTATTCTCCAAATATTCCACTGGTGTATGAAAAGATTATTTGGCTTTTTATCCTTTTTTATTTCATTCTATTTTGTATATGTATGCTACACTTATGTATGTTATGTATAATATTGGTACATTAGTATTCACATATTAAGGGTAGATGATCAAAAACATTTTACTAATAGAATATACTGTCAAAAAAGTTTTCAAACTCCCAGTCCTGTGAAGCTTTAGTTGTTTCTTAAGTATAACTCATCACAAACTGTCTTAGAGTGTAATTTGTGTTATGCATGTTTTAACATCTCCTGGAGTGGTTTCTTTTACCCATATTTGCATATCCTAAAGTGCCTAGTAATAGCTGAACGCTAAAATAAGTCCTTTCCAGAATACCACAGAATGCAAAAGAAAAATCCTTTTCTAGAAATATAATTACAAATAATTGAACAGAAATAACCCACCAGTTTAAAGAATCTGTAAAAATGAGAAATAGAGTAGTTATGTTTGGTACATTTGGTATTTCTGGATTCATAATTTGATAATAGTTGAACATGTTGAAAACACACTGCAAGACAGGTTTCCTTTAAGTGGCAGTATACCTAAGTATACCTACTGTATACCTAGGTTGGAGATGATGCTTAGTGAAGAATCCCAAGTGTCAGAAATCAGAACTGAATACAGTATTCCCCCTTTATCTGCAGTTTTGGTTACTCACACTCCACCACGTGAGTACGGTAAAATAAGATATTTAGAGAGACAGACCACATTCACATGACTTATTAAAGCATATTATAATTGTTCTGGTTTTTTTTTTATTTTTAATTTCTCGCTGTGCCTAATTTATAAATTAAACCATCATAGGTATTTATGTATAGGGTTTGGTACTCTCCACGGTTTCAGACATCTACTGGGTGTCTTGGAATGTATCCCCTGCATAAAGGGGGACTGCTGTATTTTATTTGTTAACCTGAGGCGCATTAGTAAAAAGGGGGAACTGAAAGTACCAGATGGAATACAGGAGAAAGAACAGAGTGTGAACCAAGAGACTCTTCTTGAAAGGGACCATCTAAAACACCTCATTCCCACATCCAGCCATAACTGTATAAAAATTTCCATCCATGTCATTCAGTGCCTTTGATATTCTAATTTCATATTGCCAGGAAAACTTGCAACTTGTTTAAGCATATGAAGTATCCTGATAATCAGGAAAAAAAAAATGCTACTCCTCTGACATAAGCCCATTAACCTATTCAAGTTGTCAGAATTGAGAGGGGGTGGTTAAGAAATTGTTTCCTCTTTTTAGACATTTTTTCCTTCTTTTGTGTTAGTTTTTCTTCAAAACATACAGAAAAGTGCAAATCAGAAAATTCACCACCATCCAAATTAACTGTTATGTGTTACAGATTTACTGCCAACTTTTTTTTTGATGGAAAAATAACTCATTTAGTAAAAGGTGATGAGATCCATCATAAAAAAAAAATTAAACATTCATTAAAGTACGGAGATTTTTTTTTTTTTTTTTTTGAGACAGAGTCTCACTCTCTTGCCTGGGGCGAGTGCCATGGCATCAGCCTAGCTCACAGCAACCTCAAACTCCTGGGCTCAAGCAATCCTACTGTCTCAGCCTCCCGAGTAGCTGGGACTACAGGCATGCGCCACCATGCCCTGCTAATTTTTTCTATATATGTTTTTAGCTGTCCAATTAATTTCTTTCTATTTTTGGTAGAGATGGGGTCTCGCTCTTGCTCAGGCTGGTCTCGAACTCCTGAGCTCAGAACGATCTGCCCGCCTCGGCCTCCCAGAGTGCTAGGATTACAGGCATGAGCCACCGCGCCTGGCCTAAGTACGGAGATTTTTAAAAGCATACCCTCCAAGCCCTACCACCCCCAAAAATAATCTCAAGCATCTACCTATGCATAAATATTAATACAAATGGAATAAGCAAATAGCTAGAAATGGTTTTATAAAAGATCATATAATACTAATTTTAACATTATAAACATTTTTTTTTTAATATAGTTGCTCTTGACCTGGCCAGAGTCTGCAAATCATCCTGGGCATAGGGGGAATGGGGGTGGGAAATGTTATCTAAACAACAATAAGATCAAGTCTCTTCTCTGGGAGGAGGAGATGGAGGGAGAACAGACTGGCCTTAGGCTTCTCCGTAGCAATGCAACATTCAATGCTAAAGCTGAGTGGAGTAAAGTTTACCAAATTCTCAGGGAAAAAAAAGCCAAACTGGATTTCAAATATAAAGGCAAGTGAAAGGAGTCAGGAAGCATGATGGTAGTGGACACTTATTGAAAAATCAAGAGGATGAAGACCATCTAAAATGAAATGAAATGGACAAACACTGAGAAGAGGATTGGTGATCACTGAATTATTTAAGTATCTAATTAAGGATAAATAATGCAATATGATTACAGAAACATTTAAATATCGTAAATCTTGACAATATAGAAAAGATGATTAACAAGTTAGAAAATAGAAGATGGAAGGAAAGGTAGAAGGTAATTAATATACGTGTCCAAATTGTTTTTACTTTTCAGCTGTTAATGGAAATTTTGTAAAGTTGATATATCAAGATATAGGGATATGATATTTTGAATAGTTATAAAGGTAATCACCAAAATAAAACTATAAGCCTGCTAATTATTAAAATGGAAACACAAAATTAAAGATAACACAGGCCGTATAAAAAAAAGAGTTTAAAGTAGAAAGTATATCATAAGATGATAGAATTAAGACCAGAGATATCAGTAAGTGTAAATATGATTAAGTATATGGATATATGAAAACTTGGCATTGATTACCTCTGGAGCATGGTACTAGAATTGGAAGGATATTCATTATTTATTATATTCCTTTTTGAACTTTTTTAAAAAAAAGTTTATGTCTTCATAGTTTAGAGAATTAAAGGGGGAAAAAACAGCTATTGACCCTAGATAAGTAGATTTTTGCAATCAGTGGTGAAGAATGTCCATAGACATTCTTAGGGAGCATTGCAGGTATGGAAGTACACACATGAACAGCAAGGATCTCAAAGTGATTTTGGTTTTTATCTTGCCATAAGGAATTAACTTTCTTCAGAAGAGACTGCTGAACTAGTTCATAATGAGGGTAGATGAGGGAAGCATTCACCATAAAAAGTGGTAAATAAATAGTTGTGCCATACAAAGGACCAATAGCCTCATGTGGACCCATCTTGGCATACTTCCTTTCACCTACTCCAAGGGTGAAGCATACTCAGAAGTTACTGCTTATTCTCCAAGGCTTGGAGTCAAATTATTTTCATATCTTTCTTAAATCATGTCTGTTCTGGCTTAAGTCTTACTCTCTTACCATTTATAGAGATAGAAGACAGCCTTTCCCACATAAAAATACAGGACTACTGATTTCTAGAGCTTAAGGATATTTAAACTCCTTGTTTTAAAGATCCAGAAACAAGTCTAGAGATGTTAAGGTTTATGAAAATGACAAAATTAATGCCAGATCTGACAACAGAACTCAGTTTTCCTGACTCCTAGGTCAGGGTCTTTGTACTAAATTGCAATTTATTGCCTTTCCTCAACAACCTGAGCTATGTACTTTTTACTGCTAGATGAAATTCTTACATATTTGGTCTCTACATTTTCCAACCATTTGCAAATAGATTCTAGACACAATAATGATGATTGCTAGGCACTGTTATCAGGCTGTATACTTAGGTTTTCTCTAACCATTGTGAAAGTACTGCAATAGGAAACGGAAGCTCAAAGAGGTTGGGTTTGATGCCTGTAGTGTATTAATTAGTGTCCACCCAGAATCTCAAAATGTGGCCTTATTTGGAAATAGGGCCTTTGCCGATGTGGTTAAGGATCTTGAATTGAAATTATCCTAGATTTAGGGTGGGCCTTAAATCCAAAGACTGGTATCTTTATAAGAGAAAAGAGAGGGAGACTTGACACATAAAGGGACACAGAGAAGGCCACATAAAGGCAGACGGATTGGAGTTCAGCTACCACAAACCAAGGGATGCCCGGAGCCACCAGAAGCTAGAAGAGGCAAAGAAGGATTCTCCTAGAGCCTTCGGAGGGAGCGTGGCCCTGCCAACACCTTGATTTCATATTTCTGGACTCCAGAACTAAGAGAATACGCTTCTGTTGTTTAAGCTACCAAAGTTTGTGATAATTTTTTACAGCAGTCCAAAGAAAGTAGTACGATACTTATTGCCACAGAGCGGAAAGTGTCCATAAGGAGATTCAACCTTGGGGCACCTGATTCCAAAGCTCTGGGGAACTATGAAGAAAACATGCATTGTAATGGTTTTACAGCCTGCTTCCTGGATTATTTCTTCTATTCTGTCTAGAAATCCCATTTTGCCATGCTAACTCCTATGTATGTATCCCACAGATTAAATGTCACTTCCTTTTTAAATGCCGTTGCTGAGTTAAGTTCCCCCCTACTGTGGACTTCTCCTTTCAGCACTTAGCACAGTTATAATAATTTTTTTAAAATTATCTTGTTTTTTTTGTTTTTGTTTTTGTTTTTTACATGTTGTGAGAACAGGGATCATGTCTGTCTTGTTTCCTATTGTGCCTGGGACACAGTAGGAATTTCATATTTTTTGAATAAAGCCTGGCGCAGTTGCATGTGCTGTAGTCCCAGCTGCTTGGGAGGCTGAGGCAGAGGATCGCTTAAGCCCGGGAGTTCGAGTCTAGCCTGGGCAACATAGGGAGGCCCAGGCTCTAAAAATATATATACGCATATATATACATATGTATATAAAAATTTGAAAATCACTATACATTATATGTATCGAAATATCACTATGTAACTCATAAATATGTATAATAAATGGTGAGCACCATGTTACTACAAAGAAAAGTTCTCAGGCTGCTATATGTCCCCCACCTTTTTCTGTTCCATATTTATGGAGACCTCTAAACACTTTGCTTGTGGATACAGAGGGACCCCTAAACAGGTTTTTTACTTAAGAAAATGTGGCATTCCAAAGCACTGTCATTTGCTACATCTCAGTGTTCGTAAGGCAACAAGCAGGCTATGATGGCAAAAAACAATGCAGGGTGGTAGTGAATGCTGGTAAGGAGAAAACACTATTTAGAGATAATCTTTAATTTACATTTCAAGTCACAAATTTTTTATTTTATTAGAAGAGGTTTCTAAAATCCGAAAAAAAGCAATGGCTCTTTTATTTCCTCCAGTCACTAATTCGCCCGTTCAACAAACTTTTACTGGACACACATGGTCTGTCAAGTGTAGAAGGAAAAAAGAGCACTAAGCCTATGGTTAAGGCTCGCCTGAGGGATCTCACATTCTGGTTGGGAGTTGACATGCCAGGGAACAAATAGCCTCAGTGTATAATGAAATGTGCTGTGATAGACGCGTTTACAAAAAACTATGGAAGGACTGTGCATGAAGCGTTTAGGGATCTTGGAAGTTTCAAAGAAATGGCGACATTTGAACGAGATATAAAAGGATAAGGTGCAGTGACAATTTCATGACAAAGATGTATTCACAAATTTGCTAAATCTAGGTTAAATACATTCTTGTACAGAAGAGTTCCCAGTTTTTCCCCAAATGCAATTACTGTGCCATTTTCCCTTAGACCCAGAGCCATTCATTGGTGTGTTTTTAGGTTTCTTTCTTTACTCCAGCATTCCTGAAGTTGCCTTCCTTGGATCCTAAACAAATACATTCAAGTAGGGTATTATTACATCAGTTGCAAGTAATCTTTTTCCTGTTAATTTTTTTTTTTCTTTTTCTTTTTTTGAGACAGGGTTTTGCTCTGTCACCCGGGCTAGAGTGCAGTGGCATCATCATAGCTCACTGCAACCTCAAACTCCTGGGCTCAAACCATCCCCCTGCCCTCAGCTTCCCAGTAAGTGGGACTACAGGCATGTGCCACCGCCCAGGCTAATTTTTCTATTTTTTATGGATGGGGTCTCGCTCTTGCTCAGGCTCATCTCGGACTCCTGGCCTCAAGCAGTCCTCCTGCCTTGGCCTCCCAAAGTGTTAGGATTGCAGGTGTGAGCCACTGTGCCCGGCAAACATTATTTTTAGTTTTGATATAAAGGTAATATATATGCTTGGCAAGACAGAATGAATAGTATAAAATGAAAAGCAATAGTCTCTTCCCACTGTCCCTGGCCAGTCCCTTTGTCCAAATATAACAGAACTATATCCTCCAGGGGGAAAAAGAATTTTTTTTTTTAATTTTTAAACCATATACATCATTCTGCTCCATGCTTTATCTGTTTATCAACTTGGAGGTTATTTTTTTTTTAATGGTTAAATAGATCTCTGTATGGATGTGCCATCATTTTTTTTTTTTTAACAATTCCTCTATTGATAATTGAGTTGGATTTTAGGCTTTTGCTATTATAAATATTACTGCACTGAACATCTTAAAGTGATTGTGTAGATATAGTCATAGGTTAAGTTCCTGGCAAGAAATTTCTAGATCAAAGAATGTATGCATTTAAACATTCATGGATATTGCCAAATTGCCTTCTAAAAATGTGTATTATCTTATATTACCACTCAACATTTGAGTATATTTCCCTGCCCCTTTTACCTAAATTTTTAACTAGCAAATTTATTAGTTTTGGTCAGTTATATCACTGTATTAATATCTGATAATTAGTCTGGTAGTTTTAAAAAGTTTGAGTAATTTTTTATACATTGGTAATTTGCATTTCATTTTTAGCCAATTCTATTGGATTAATTTTTAAAAATTTTTTATAAACTCTGAATATTGGCCCATTTTTTGTAATTATTAATACTTTTTTTTGTACATAAGTTTTTTTTTTCCATATTGAAACAAGCCTTTATCAGTCTTTCCTTAGGGCTACTGAATTTTGTGTCTTGCTCCCACCAAGGTTATAAATAAATACTCTTCTTTTTTTCCTCTAATACTTTCAGTTTCATTTCTTTCTTTATATTTTTGATCCTTCTGGATTTGTTTATATGGTGTGAGTTAGGAAAATGCCCAGTTGTACCAACACACTTTATTTGATAATATGTTTTTTTCCACATTTATTTTAAGTCATTATCGTCATGTACTCAATTTCAGTATCAGTTTGAATTTGTGTGTAAAAGCTCTGTTCTGGTCTGCTCATCTGCCTATTTTCTTCTGCAGTACCACATAGTTTTAATGATTTTAGAGTCATGTCACTTAATGAGTAGCAGAATGAATTACCTAAACATTTTGTACAGACAGGATGTTTGATTCTACTATATATCATGATATTACACCATGAACCCTTTCCAGAATTACTGGCAGAAATAGCCACCCTTAAAGTTTCCCCACATGATCCTGAGAGTTTCCCAGGCTACAGTGTTGAGTGCACCAAGAAATGGGTTGCCCTCTGGCCCAACTCCCAGGCTGCTCTTCTGGAGACAATGACTCCTGTGACATAGCTGCTCCAGTGGGCACTGCCATCTTCTGCTGGGCACGTCTGTCTCCTACCATCTTGTCTGGCCCTAAAGAAAGGTCATGCCTTCTCCCTTGTTGCACCCAGCGCAATAGAAACCAGACTTCCCTGACTGTTCAGAATAATGGAAGAGAGTGTCCAGAGAGTCATTCATGAGAGCCGCAAGCCCCAGTGGGCCCTATCACCCCTCACCAGGCTGGCTCTCCGCCGCCTTTGAAGCCTGTTTCCAAGGCACCAGAGGTAGCGTAACCACCCCAAATCTTTAGAATCTGAGCCAAATTGACATCTGCACTAAAAGAAATGAGGAAGATTTCCCCTCACCCAAGTCTAAAGCTCTCAACACTACCTCCCCGCTATTAATGCTGGAGAACTGACCTCTTCCCTGGGAAACTGACAGTGAAAATATTTACTCTTCTCAGAGGAAATTCCATCTTTACCCAGAGAAATATGATCTGGATTTTGGTTTGTGCCCCTAGCAAGAAAATTGCCCAATGATCTGATACCAGTAAGTACAGTTACGCCCTCTGGATTCAACAAAGTGTGGATCAAAAATATTAGATAAAAACTAAATTACAACAATAAAAATACAAATAAAACATAGTATATTCTTTACATAGTATTTGCATTTTATTGGGTATTATAATTACAGTAGAGATGATTTAAAGTATATGGGCAGGGTGAAGGGTACAGTTCAACAAGAAGACATAACAATTCTAAATATGTATGCACCCAACTTAGGTGCACCCAGATTCATAAAGCAAACTCTACTTGATCTAAACAAATTGATAAATAGCAACACCATAATAGTCGGAGACTTCAACACCCCACTGACAGCACAGGACAGATCCTCCAAACAGAAAATTATCAAAGAAATAATGGACTTAAACAGAACTCTAGAACAAATGGACCTGACTGACATTTATAGGACATTATACCCAAAAACCACTGAATATATGTTCTTCTCATCAGCTCATGGGACATTCTCTAAGATTGACCATATTCTAGGACACAAAGCATGTCTCAAAAAATTTAAAAAAATAGAAATCATACCATACACTTTCTCAGATCACAGTGGAATAAAAATAGAAATCAACCCCAACAGAAACTCTCATCTCTCCACAAAGTCATGGAAATTAAACAACCTTCTGCTGAATGATTCCTTCATAAATGAGGAAGATGGAAATCAAAAGATTCTTTGAACTAAATGACAAAGGTGACACAAGTTATCAAAATCTGTGGGACACAGTGGAAGCAGTCCTGAGAGGAAAGTTTATTTCCATAAATGCCTATATCCAAAAGTCAAAAAGATCACAAACAGAAAACCTAATGAATCGACTCAAAGACCTGGAAAAACAAGAACAGACTGACCCCAAACCCAGCAGAAGAAGGGAAATTAATAAGATCAAATCAGAACTAAATGAAATTGAAAACAGAGAAACTATATGGAAGATTAATAAAACAAAAAGTTGGTTCTCTGAAAAAATAAGCAAAATTGACACATCCTTGGCTAACCTTATGAAAAACAGAAAAGAAAAATCTCTAACAAGCTCCATCAGGAACAAAAACTGAGAAGTTACAACTGATTCCATGGAGACTCAAGATATAATTTATGAATATTACAAAAACCTTTATGCACACAAACTGGAAAATGTGGAAGAAATGGACAAATTTTTAGAAACACACAGCCTCCCTAGGCTCAACCAGGAAGAAACAGAATTCCTAAACAGACCAATATCAACTACTGAATTTCAAACAGCAATAAGAAACATTCCTAAAAAGAAAAGTCCTGGACCAGATGGTTTCCCACCTGAATTTTACCACACCTACAAAGAAGAGCTAGTGCCTATCCTGAAGAAATTATTCCACAACATCGAGAAGGATGGATTCCTCCCCAACACATTTTATGAAGCCAACATAACCCTGATACCAAGACCAGGAAAGGATGCAACAAAAAGGAAAACTACAGACCAATATCCCTTATGAATACAGATGCAAAAATTCTCAACAAAATTCTAGCTAACTGAATCCAGGCGCTTGTTAAGAAAATAACCCATCGTGACCAAGTGGGCTTCATCCCAGAGATACAGGGATGGTTCAACATATGCAAATCTATAAACGTAATTCACCACCTAAACAGAAGCAAAAACAAAAACCATATGATTCTCTCAATAGATGCAGAAAAAGCATTTGACAAAATTCAACACCCATTTATGATAAGAACGCTTAACAAAATAGGCATAGATGGGGCTTACCTAAAAATGATACAAGCCATATATGACAAACCCACAGCCAACATCATACTGAATGAGGAAAAATTGAAAGCATTCCCACTTAGAACTAGAACCAGACAAGGTTGCCCACTATCTCCACTTCTATTCAACATAGTGCTGGAAGTCCTGGCCACAGCAATCAGGCAAGAGAGTGGAATTAAAGACATACAAATGGGAACAGGAGAGATCAAACTCTTGCTCTTTGCTGATGATATGATATTATATCTAGAAAACCCCATGGATTCAACCAAGAGGCTCATGGAATTGACAAATGAATTCAGTAAAGTTTCAGGATACAAAATCAATACACACAAATCAGAGGCTTTCATATACACCAATAGCAGTCATACCAAGAACCAAATCAAAGACTCAATTCCCTTCACAATAGCAACAAAGAAAATAAAGTACCTAGGAATATATTTAACTAAGGAGGTAAAAGACTTCTACAGGGAGAACCATGAAACATTGAGGAAGGAAGTAGCAGAGGACGTAAACAGGTGGAATACCATACCATGCTCGTGGGTTGGCAGAATCAACATTGTTAAAAGGTCTATACTACCCAAAGTGAGCCACAGATTCAGTGCAATCCCTATTAAAATACCAACATCATTTTTCACAGATATAGAAAAAATAATTTTACGCTTCGTATGGAACCAGAGAAGACCCCGTATAGCAAAAGCAATCCTAGGCAAAAAGAATAAAATGGGAGGCATCAATTTACCAGACTTCAAACTATACTACAAGGCTATAGTAATTAAAACAGTATGGTACTGGCAAAAGAACAGGGACATAGACATTTGGAACAGAACTGAGAACCCAGATGTAAAACCATCCTCGTATAGCCATCTAATCTTTGACAAACCAGACAAAAACATACACTGGGGAAAAGAATCTTTATTCAATAAATGGTGCTGGGAAAACTGGATAGCCACATGTAGAAGACTGAATCAGGATCCACACCTTTCACCTCTCACAAAAATCAACTCAAGCTGGGTAACAGACTTAAACCTAAGGAGTGAAACTATTAGAATTCTAGAGGAAAATGTTGGAAAT
>RJWJ010028358.1:0-21462 GCA_004363605.1 Indri indri | reverse complement strand
ATGAATAGTGTATGTGAATTTGTGTGCAGTACACTTTAAAATCAAAATACAGATGGAGCTATCTTCTATAGAATATCGTGTATTCTTCAAGGTGAACAAGAAAAAAAATTCTGCCTAAAATGATGATCAGTGAAATGCAAAAAGGGCAATAGCATGGAAAATCAAACATAAATGCGCTTTATAAAATTATCTTGGTTCTATTTCTCTAAGGTGTTGTTTATAGCCCAAATGACTCACTCATTTAGCACATGAGATCTTGGTTAACTAAGTTGCTGTCATTCAAATGTGTTACGGATTTCATTTTTCCTCTCTTAAATCCACAGAGTATATATATATATATAATTCCAGAATGCACACGATCATTTTGAACTTAAAATATTTCCCTGGATTCATCATCTAGAAAAAAATCTATTATTTTGTACAAGAAATATTTTTTCCTTTGTTTGATATCATAGACTAGAGAGCACATAATTTCTCAGCAATTTAAATTTAAATGAATCAGTGCTAGCTTTGATTTGCTTCTGTTCCTTCATGGCCATATACAGTAGTTTGCATTAATCAAATTAATAATAAAGGGATTAAAATTGCTAGCTTCTAAGGGGGGGTACTTGTCAGTGGTATTAAAAGTTGCATTTGGAATGAGTATCCCCGCATGTTAATTATAAGCTGTCTGAGATGCAGAGGATGTTCAAGAAAATAACACCGTAACTATGCGTTATTTTAATTTCAGAAAAGATCCTTTAAGGAATGAATTGTATTATAGTGAAGTTTCTAATCAGACCATGCATTAATTTAGATGGATGACCCCAAATACTTTAAATCCACTATCATTGGCAGTAATTGCAAGGATTCTATAAGGCTGTTTACTAAGTTACATATCAGGACACAACAGAAGATGGATTTGTTTACAAAATTGAATTTGTAGTTGGGTACAATACAAAGCTCATCTCATTACTTGTAATGGTGATCAGATAATGTGTGTCATTCTCTACTTGGTTTGTGTGTAAGACTTGTGTAACAGTAGAAAGCAGGAGAGATAAGAAAGAAATTACCTCTAACATAGTTCTTATCTGCAATCACCTAATTTTTTTTTTTTTTTTTTTGCAGTCTCACTGGTGTCACTTATGGCCCCATATTGCAGGTGATCACTTTTCCTTTGTTAAGCTTAAGTATAAAATTAATAATGTGGCAAAATTAGCAATTGTTTTGGTTGTTGTATTGTCCACTCAAAGATATTCAGTTTAAAGAACCAGACAACCAAGCAAAAAAAGGTCCTTATTTTTAAGTACCCTGTCCCTGGATGGAAACCTGGGCAAGACTCTTGAATTTTTGGCTGACTCATAGATAATAAACAGTTCTGTAGTCACTTAAAATCACAAAATATAGTCTCAACTCAGTAAGAGTGTCTAGTTCAAGACATTAATCAACAATTCAATCCTCATCGTAAGGCTTTTCTTTTTCCATTTTAGTACAAGTCTTGGACACAGAAGTGAGGTGTGGCAGCTTTTTTTCTCTATTCCTACCAGATCCTTGCTTTGTGTCTGTAGCTTCGAGCCTCTGGACTTGGAGCATGAGGAAGGATGAGGGAAAAGAGATTCTTATTTGTTAATGCCTCCAACGATATTTAAAGCTGTTTTGTTTAATTATTGATTTTTTTCCCCAACATAGCATACCAGGTCATATAGTTTCAATAGACTAAGATACAAAGGAAGCAAGTAACTAAAACTGATTGAATTGGAAGAGGTGGCACCCAAATGTCACTCCATCAAGCTTGGCTGTACTGGATCACCTATGTCCACACTGTTAACTGCAGTAGACAAGAATAAAGCAAGATGATTTCAGATACATTGAGTGTCTACTATGTAGGAGGTACTGTGATTTTTTTTTGCCTATACTAAACCTTAACATTGCCATTTATTGCTGCTGAAAGTAGCATAGACCTGACTTCAGCTAAAATGAGAAACACTTGGTATATGTGGAGACAATTTCCAGGAATAGCTACAAATGGCTATGCCAGAATTTGCATAAGAACTAATCTATTATATTAGACGAGATACAACCAGCATGTCAGCAGCTCTAAGAGAGTTTGCTTTCCCAATGTAGGAAATGCCTGTGATTTTCATATTTTAAAAAAACCAAGAAACAATTTCTTTGCATATTGTGTCTATGTTTGAACCTACCCTCTCTGTTGAATTGGGTTTCTCTGCTCTGCAGTAATCTAATCTGCACTCAACAGTGGGTCCCACAGTCATTTTCTGTTTAATGTGCGCATTTTATCCTTTAAAGGACAAATTCTGATATAATTAGTATTGCCGCCATCCTACGCATGAGGTCATTGAGTCTCAGGGGTTTAGGTGTTGTGCTCAAGGTCTCACTGCTAATAAATTATAGATCCATATTATTCATTTAGAAGTCCAATCAAAGTCTGCTTTTTTTCTAAATCTTTCCGTTAAATCAATAAGTTCATCTGCCCCTCAAGAATGTCCTATTCCATTTAGGGACACAAAAAGCAAAATATCCCCCCTCCTCCTCACACCATGGTCACCTTCACTTCGTCCAGGATGTGGGGAATAGTCAGGATCTGCATAACTTGCAGAAAAATTTGGTGAGGGTGTATGCCTGTGTAAGTATGTTTAATAAGTCCTTCTCAAGCATGTGTCATTTACATAGTGCTATCCATATTATTTCCATCTACTTTCCCTGAACCTTCCTAAGCAATTTTATAGGTCTAGAGAACCAGTGCCTGAAATGAGAAAACATAAGGAAAAGGTTAATGAAAGCAGTGAGAAAACTTCTTTGATTTCTTTTAGGACCATTACCTGTGATCTTTTAGATTCATGTTCCCATTTAGTGCCTGAACTCCTGAGTGCTTGCTGAATTGTATGATTGTCCTAATGACCAATGACACGAATTACTGAAAACCTAATTAGGCCTTTTGAGCTGAGAATATTTTTTAAGAGACTCTGACATTTGGTGAGGAATGTGATGTCAGCAGAATATCTAGGCTTTTCTAATTTGAGGAAAGTATCGGCATGTAATTATATGGGCACACCGAGAGAACGATTGTATGATCCTATCTTGAATGATGAACTTTTGGAACAATGAAAAAGGATAAATTGGAGCCTGTGCCAGGCAAAACACTTCATATGCCCCCTCTGCCAAGAGACTTGTATGTGATTCATATACTTAACAAAGATCTCTAAATAGCTACCTGGCATCACTACACTAGGTTCTTATTTGCTGGTACCAAGTACATTAATAATACCATATCTCTATATGCTATAGGGTTGGGGTCATGGGTGGTGAATATTGGTCCCAAAGAGGTCAGGGAAGAAGGAAGAATTTCAAAAACACAAATTACTGATAATGTGGCTTTGACACAGTATCTCTGAATTTTTGTGGAATGACTGTTCTTGATATTATGCTGACCTAATAATTCAATCAGGAACTCAGTTGCCGGTGAAAAGGTGTACCAGCTAGTTATTGTTGCATAACAATAATCTAATAGTTTAGTGGCTTAAAACAATAGTCATTTATCATCACAGCTCATGTGTCTTTGGGTCATCTGAGAGACAGCTGATGCAGACTAGGCTCAGGGGATGTTGGCTGGGATTGCTCCTGTGGCCCTGGGTTGGCAAGGAGCTCTGCTCTAGGCTGGGCTTGGCCGAGGCACCTTACCTGAGTAGATCTGTTCTGTGTGGCTCTCCACCTCTGCTTGGCATTAGCAGGGTTGCCTTGATTTGTCCTTCTTATGGTGATTACAGAAGAGGGCAGGATAAAACATGGTAAGCAGCTTGAGGCCTAGATTCAGAATTAGCATAATTACCACATAATTTTATTAGCCCAAGCAAATCATATAGCCCAATCTAGAGTCAAGAGGTAGAGTCAAGAGATATGCTCTGGCATTTTGGTGGGAGGAACTGCAAAGACAAATGGCAAAGGATACGGATATAGTTAAGGGTAAAGAATTAGGGCAACTAATGCAATAAATGAACCATAAAAGAAACAGGACAGGATGATTTTTGCTAAAGCCATTAACACGGGGAGGCATCTTCTGGTACAGACACAGAGAGGGATGGAGGGAAAGGCCTTACACTGTGGTAGGTTCTTCTAAAACGAAAATGTAAGCCAGAGACAAAACCAAAGGCTGTATAGGCTGGCGCTCACAATTTAGTTGCACGCTTCATCACACAAAGGCATCTTTTAGCAAAAACTGAGTTAACTGCTATTGTAAATACATGTGATTTAAATTTGTAAATTCAAGCCGATTTGGAGATACAAATCATAACTGAACAGCTCCCCATACTCACCTAAGTTTCTAAACCTTGGCTGCTTCATTCTGGTCTTTAATTTTTAAAATGGAATGAAAACTATTTTGGTAAAGCCTGTTTGTCTTTGCTCCCAACCACATAATTTCTCCATTGGATCAAAAGCTGGAAAAATTATTTTAAAGGATAAATTGAGAAGTAGGTCTCTCATCCCTAAACTATACACACATCCATAACCTATATCTAATAGTAAGAGAGAGGAATGATGGGCTGAACCAACAAAAACTGCCTCCCCACTGAGATGTATTGGTGCAGTGCCAGGAGTCCCTGGGCAATGATGCTGAGGGTACCAATGTAAATTTCACTCCATCTATGTTTCTATAAAAACAGTAATATTTCTAAATCCACTCAACCCTTTGAATTTAACATTGATTATGTCCATTACTATTATCATCACTAATAAACTACTAATAAAAATATAGTTAAGTGCTGTGGTGAGAACTATGAAGTACATATTTGATATTCTAATGACATTATATTATTACATTCAAGAAAAATTAAACCCAAATGAATGGAAGAGTAACAAAGCCACTACAGGCAACTTTTAAATCACATTTCTCTGAAAACAACTTCAGCAGTTAGGAATATGGGAGAAGATCAATCTGTTGTGTTTATGTAGTGTTGTTGCCAATGTGACCAAAAACCCATAATCTTTTAAACAGCTTTCATGCCACTATTAAAGACAAAAAACAAAGCTCTGTAAATTAAAAAAAATTATAAGAAGATTCTACTGTCAATGAACCTACAAATGTTTAAAATAATAGTCTTTCCTCTTGGAATCAGATTTGACAATAGGTTATAACTATTAGTGTTTGTCTCTCAATTAAAGACTATTTTAAAGCTTCTGGTGGACAATTCTAATCAAGCTTAGAAAAAGTAATTTATTTATTATTACTAACTGTGTAGAAACCCAAAATTTCCAGAGTGAACTAGGTTTTTAGTAACAGTTTAGCATACAAGAAATGCATTATGTCTAATGCATAGAAACCTTTTCTTAACAGAAACATTCCATTTCATTAATAAGCCATTCCATGGAGAGTGCTGTGAGTCAATTTTCAAGCAGTAGCTACATCTCATTTAACTAAAAATGTGGCTTACTTACTGATGAGAATTCAAAGAATTATACAGGGCTGTCCAAATTTCAACTGCTATCTCTGTGGAAGTCAACCACCTCTCAGATGTTATGTGAATCAAGTCATCAATTTAAACTGCTAATTGAAGCTCAATTTATTCTGGCCTACCTGGGAAAGTAGAATCAAAAGGAAGATATTTATGGGAAAAGCTGAGACTTTATTTGATTATTTCACCCCCAAATAGTCCAAATGAGTTGCTGAGAGCTTCCAAAAGCACATTTTTCATCAAATGTTGTACTTTTTTCTAAAGACTATACTCTCTGCTCTCTGAAGATACAAGGTTTCTCAAAGAATCTAATAATTCATTTTGAGTGTCTGTGATATTTAGGTTCTCATTTGTTTCTTAGTAGTATAGAGTTTACGCAATTAGCTTTACCCATACTAATTTAATTGCAACTCTTGGGTCTAATGTGCTATTAGAACCGTTCGTTAGACTTATGAATGCCTCCCATCAAAGTATAATGAATATTTCCACCCCTTAACTGCTTCCTCTTTGAGAAATATTTTGTAGTTCTTCAAAGAATTCCTTTGATGATAAGCAAATCCTATATCCTTCCTTCCAGGAAAATAGGGTATAATAGCCCACAATGTGTATGTGTCTGTGTGTGCGTTCGTGGGCAGGTGCATGTATCTATATATGTAATTGAAGATCTTTTCTCTTATTCAGCTGCTTGGTCATCACTATGTAAATTTTCCCCAGAGATAGTTAATACAAAGGGACAAGAAAAATAACTTGAAAATTGGATTTGCTTTTTGAGTCATGTGCCCGGGTATTCCTTTTCCAGTGAATATTTGTGCAGGTGAAAAGCCTTTATAAGGAAAAATGGGAGAGGCAAAATTTAGGGGAAAAAAAGAAATTGGATAAGAATGAGGATGATGAGTAAGTGAAGACAGAATGCTGGTGATAAATTAGCTCATTTTTTGGCTTCATGTAAAAATACAGTGAATTTTTTAAGAAAGTTTTTATTAAAAACCTTCCATGAGAAATACATACTCTATGTTTAACTCAATTATTTACTGCTGTGAAATTATGATGCTAGTAAAGCCAAATATACTGCACTGACTTTTTAAACAGTAAAGTTAATTCCATCTGATTACTTAGACATAGGATCAAAAAGCAAGTAACAATAATTTATTGTTTCAAAGCAGTGTTCATATATTTTTTATTTATTGTCATATTACCTTGAATATGAATGCCATTAGTTACTAGAGAAACAGATTATTTAATGCTGATCTTCCTTTTTGGTAGTCTCCCCAAGCATAGATAGATGTATATTCTTATAACAGGGGTAATAAACAATATAGTGAATAGAGGTCTGAACTTTGGCATCTTGAGCATGGGTCCTGGCTCAACCACTTCCTGTATTTGTGATTGCAGACAAAGGTATTTCTTTTGTCTTCATCTGCAAAATGGGAATAGCACCTCTGCTATTAGGATATTGAGAGAAGTTCAACAAAATGGCATAAATAATACATCAATAGAGTATCTGTCTCATAATAGGCATTTAGTATATTTTTGCATATACGAATGTTCAAAAATGGGATGTGGAATATGTACGTTCTAATAAAATGTCTAATACATTTAATCCAAATACAGTAGAAAATTATGCAATTTTGACCTATTATATGATTTAAACATCTTGGAATAATCCTTTATCAATGGTATAATCAGTTCATGTGTCAATTAATATTTTCTAACTTTATATATTATAAAAAGAAGCATCTTTTTAGAGGAACTTTGAGTACTATAGCAGACTGGGGCAAGAAATAAGATTTAGTCTGATATCCAACTTACCTACTTTGAAGCTAAGTATACTTGGGAGTTATGAAACTTCTCTAAATCTCACATTTTAGCTGGGGGATATTTAGAACTATTTCCAACTATTAAGAATTAAATAAGATAATGTATGAATGGCTCCAGCAAATAGTATGGGCTCAATAAATTTTAATTTTCTTCTTTGATGCATCTAGCAATATTTACCTCATTTTCAAGGAAACATATTTCTATGAAAGTTTATGCCTACATAATTTCAAATGGTAATCTGAATGGTACGTTATTGGCAGAAGTGAAGAAATAGGAAAGTGTTCTCCTAATTAAGCTCCTAGGACAGTCACATGGAGCACCCAAAAATAAGTATGATCCTATCATTAAAGACAGACACATAGAAACAATCACCTGCAAAATCTAGGGACTAGCTAATGTATCCACAGCAGGAAGGCATGGGCAATTTTATTTTTCTGCACCCCTCTAGAAAAATGGGGAGTCACGATGATTTTTCCACTCTTTAATAAAGACAATCATTTTCTATACATGAACGTTCTAATTTAGACAAGAGGCAGACAGTTGCAAGAGATATGTGAAGACATATTTCAGTTTTATTATCTTTTAGGCATAGACGGGTATGTTAATCCATTTCCACATACAATTCCTATAATTACGTATAGGGAAGTGAACCTTGAACTGGCGAAAACCTGTCTCCTGTTGCCAAAGAGGTAAAATTGGAGAGTCAAAACCTCAAAAGTTGAAGATTGTGAATTCTCTTCCTTCCCAGTTTCGCTGTGCATATGGCTGCCGTTCCACAAGTAAGCCTTCCTCTCTATCCAGGCATTGAGTCAATGGTAATGTCGTTCCTTTTTTTCCCCGAAAACTTTCTGCTCTCTGTCCAGAGCTCTGAGTTTTCCATGTTCTGCTTTCTAGGTTCTGACAGCTGTTTTTGGACTTAGTTAACCATTGCAAGTGGAAGCCAAAAATAATTGTAGTATAATCTCTCTGTCTATTGTCATGTTGCTTCTTTTTTGCAAATATATCTTAGGAGTTAGACTTTAAACCTTTGATCTCCCACACCAAAAGAAAAAAAAAAAGAAAAATATTTATATGGAAGTGATTTCATTTTAGTGTTCATGTTTTATTGTGGAAAGCAGGTGTTTAAAAAGTTTAGAATTTCTTTAACAAAATTCTAAAGAGAAAAAAAAGAAATCACAGTATTTACAGAGATAACAGAATGGCTTAGCCATGCAAAACAAATAACTTTGGTTTTTCCCCTTTTACTTTGGTTTAAATATTGACCAAGATTCAATTTTTTCCTGCCAAATAAAACTTCAATAAATCAAAGTTTAGAGGCAAAATAACATATTTTCTTTTTTTTCCCATAATATTTTATACAGCATTGAGTCTAAGAATATTTTATATATTCAATCCATACCAATGCACTACAGGAAGCTTTTTATTAAACTGAGTCACTATTACCCAGACAGTAAATGGTTTACAAATGTACAATAACATATGCTTCTAAATAATGCAGAAGTGGCAAAATATTATTCCTAATCTCTATCTGACTTTAATCTTCAATTTATTTTCATTACCTTCATAATTTTTTATTTCATGAGTCTAAAAAACAAACACCAGTTTTCCTTTTCCTCTCATAGAACATAGTTCTATACCTAGAAATCTGATGTTCATTTTTTTCTTTATAGTTATGTATATCCTGGAACAGAAATGGCTGTGCAGTGTTCTCCCAGAAACCAGGCTTCTGCATGAAAGAGCAAAGTTTAAAAGTCTAGTCAGAAGTACCTATTGGCCCATATCCAGCCTACTTCAAAAAGTTTCCATTTATACTACCACCCTAAAAATTTCCTCAGGCATAAAACATGTTTATAAAGTTACAAATTTGAATGTAACTAAAGATACATAGACATTTTATTATTACACTTTCATGTACGGCTTGATAAATTATGCATCAGTTAAAAACACTAAATTATCTCAAGGTGCATTCAATATCTGTAGCGTAGTTAACAAAAACACACACGAAAAAAATATATATTCTATATTCTGTGGAAAATAACACAGCTTTGATAATGACCACTGTTAAAAACTCCAATTCTGATTGATATCTTTTTTAAAAGGAAATAGGTATAATTTTAAGGCAGTGGATAACCCAAAGGATTTAACACCAATTTTTAATTACAGTGATTTACATAGTGATCTATGAAAATGGGAATGTCATCCGTGATTTTTCCAAACCATATGTCACACACTGTTTTTTCTGTCTTTTGACAAAAAATAATTGACTAGCAGGTGTCTCTAAAGGTAAGTACTACCCAAATTCTGTTTTATGTCTTTTTCAGAATAGGGAAAATTGTCAGTTTGGGAGTACCATTATGGATGTGTGTCCATATGTGTCTGTGATTTACTTCCGAGAGTCAGCTGGTGGCACGTACACAGAATAAGATCATACAGTGCCATCCAGTCTGACTCTCTGCCTCCCCCTCCCTTGTGATAAAAATCACAATTTTTGAATAGGGCAATGTGTGTGTCCCCAATCTTCACAAGCTGCCACCTTTGGGTTTTAGGTGCTTGTGAGCAAGTTTGGGGCATTACTGATAGCAATCAGAATCAGAAATGTACCTGCTCAGATTATCCATATAAACAATTGAAATAAAAACATTACATCATACATCTGATTAACAGCAACTCCCAGAACAAAGCTTACAGTGTATAAAAATAGCTACGTAAAAAATTTACATAAAAGGCAAACCAAAAAGAAATCCTCAGTGCAGACATTTACAGAAAAAAAAAAAAAAAATAGAACCAAACACAACATATGACCTATTATCATGGCTGCCAAAACTTGTTATTGTTTGTAATTTCATTTCATTGTTAAACTTGAGATAATTCTCTAAAATCCTGTGACAGCTTGGTAGAATGAACTGCTTAATATTTGAACCACGAATTGCTGTCAATGTCTTTGTTTATGTCTTAAATACAATCCACGTTCATGCTTCAATTGGTCTACATGTTTTTTTCTCTGAAATGATGAAAAAGACACAATTTAGAAAAGTTACCACAACAATCATCTTCCACCAGCAACAGACGCTTTGTACTGAAAATGACAGAAATTACTTTATAGGAGGAGCCCTTTACAAAACTCCATTGTCCCTGAGCCCATCTTTAATCCCAGGCATTGATTGATGCATCCTTTCTACAAATAAGTTTTTGGAATTGGTGAGAGTTTTTTTTTCTTTTTTTGGTAAAAGAATGCTTAATTAATACTAAGACTTTAAGTTTTTTCAGAAAAAAAAACATTTCATTTCTCATCAGGTTAAAAAGTATGCTCATCCCTTCAAATGACACTCTATTTTGTGGTATTTCTCTTCAAGTTCAATTTTCCATTGAGAATTTGCTTCATCAAATTTTGAAGAAAACAGAAGGTAAAATCTATATTTATACATGATTAGGGAAATAACCCTAGAGAAGTGGGGAAAAAAAAGTCATGTAGGAATGCTGCACCCTTGACCTCCAGTGGGAGGCAAGACAGGAGAAGGAATCCAGTTCTGACTTCTTTCAGCCAATCAGTTTGAGATCCTGGTTTTTGGATTTAAAAAAGTAGGTCATATTTTATTTTTTAAATTTTTCTCTCCTGTGTGCATCCTGTTAAATACAATTCTTTCCCATTCCCTATCCTTACTATGGAATTAACTTGGGCAATCCACTCAAATTTCGACTTGTGGTTTATTTACAGTGAACTCATTGTCTGTAGTTGTTAGGGCTTTTCACATGGTATTGGGAAGCTATAGTAACAGTTTTTCTTAAGAACACACAAAATAGTCCGAACGGCTCCTCTGTTTGGTTGGCTTAAAGGAAATAAAAGAAAAGTGAAAACTCAAATTGCAAGTGACAATGCCATGGAAACATACACCTTTTGTTTTAAAAACCACATATATACAGCTACTATGTATAAATATATGCAACATACGTAATGTAACATTGACCTATATGTGTCTATATATGCGCATATATAGATACATGAATACATACATACATATAAATGCACATATACACATACTATCTATAAAAGCATGTGTGTGCGTGTGTGTGTGTGTGTGTGAACACACACATACAATTTTGTTAGCCTTTTCATTAACATGATTGGGGATATGGCTGTATAAATACACTCACATTTTTATTAACTCCTTAGGTTAAAATTTGTGTATGTTTAAATTGTTCTCATAATTGTTTTTTGAAATAAATATAAAACATTAGAATCTTCTTTTATTGAGCCCAAATACCAGTTTATAAAGTAAAGCTTTTTTGCACTCAGTGAAATTTTTGGCATTAGAATATAAAATGCTTATTGGATGTTGAAATCTCAAAATTGGATTTTATTATTTAGAGGATAATAATTATTTTGGGGAGGATGGGGAGACTGATGAGATTTCATTCTTCCAAGAACACTTTCTGAATCACCAAAGTTTTCTTTTGAAAAACTCTCCGCCTGCATTAAAAGCTATAATTATGAAGCATCTTAAAGTAAAGCCTTTCCCTTTCATCTTTAAGGATGTTTCCGACTTAGCTGAGAATTATTTCTATAAACCCCATACAGACTACTCACCTGAACAACTAGAACAGTTTCTCTCTTAGGCTTCAGTTTTGTGATTGTTTTCTTCTAACTTTTTGTTTTCCTCCATATTACCAAGGTCTTTGTTTACATGTTTTGATGCAGTTCTGTAAGAGAATAAAATAAACATCATCACATTGACACACACATATTTAACTTCTCTGTTTACTTTTAAGGTTTGAATTAATGTATCTTTGAAAAGCAAATGTTTTACAGGCAAGCCACTAGGGCAAACAATTCCACATCCCTGAGCCTTAACTGATAACAAAATGCATTCCAGTGAAATCAGCTTGGTCGTAGGGTTGCATTAAACCTATGCTAAGAGAAAAAGAAAAAGGTATTTTGAACACAAACCTATGAAAACTTGATTGCATGATATTTTTAGCTGGATACTTTTCTCTCCACTTTCTGGGAAGTAATTATTATCATTTGATAGTCAAAATTTTCATTCTGGTCAAACATTTTCCACAAAAAATTTCTGAGGGAGTTTCATTAGGATCTTTTTTCTTTAGAATGTTCCCTATCATGCATCCCAGTTGGGCTTAATGTCTTGTGTCTATGTTTATGGATTCTCTTTTCTTGAATAAGTAAATAAACAAGATTATAAAGAGACTATGTTTATGATAGAACATTGGCAGTAGAAGCTAGTGCAGCCCTAACATGGCTAGTTCTTAAAGCATGGCCCCAAACCAGCAGTATCAGCATCCCTTGGGAATTTGATAGAAATGCAAACTCTCAGGCCCCACACCAGAACTACGGACGCAGAAACTCTGGAGATAGGAGCTGCAATCTATGTTAAACAAGACTTCCTGGTCATTCTGCTGCCTGCTAAAGTTTGAAAATCAATGTCTTAGTGCTGCTATGATTTCACTTGCCTAGGTCTTTAAGAACTGAAATTAGGTTTTCTTAATTGTGCAAGTAAGGTTTTGGGGCCAGCCAAGATAAATCAGAATAAATGGTAGCTGTATTTCCAAGAGTGGACTCCTTCCTCCCTCCCTTCCCAACACTCATATCAAGAAACAGAACAGTAGAGACCACTATATTCCCTTGCAGTCACTACTGCCTCCCCAAAGGCTACTACAACCTGAATTATCACAGAATAGTTTTACCTGTTATTGTAATTTAAATATAAATGGAATCATTCCACATGCATTCATTTGTGTCTGCCTCTTATTTAAACTCGACGCTGTTTGCAACATTCATATATAATGGTGCATGTAGTTGTAGATTGTTTTTTCCTATTGGTATATAGCATGTCATTGGGAGAACAAACCATAATTTATGTATTTATTTTATTGGTGATGGGTATTCTTGGTCTTCATTTCTTCTGCAATTTCAATTATAACCAAGACATTTTGTGTGTGACCCACATGTCTCTTATGCTCTTATTCTTTTTCCTCTCTGTGCTTCAATTTGGGTGCTTTCTATTGATCTGTATTGCAATTTACTTCTCTTGTGTTCTGCTGTGCTCAATCTGCTGTGAAATTCATCCACTGAAAACTTGGTGTTTTTGTTCATTTGTTTGTTTTGTTGAGACAGGGTCTTACTCTGTTGCCCAGGCTAGAGTTCAGTGGCATCATGATATCTCACTGAAACCTCAAACCCCCAGGCTCAAGATATCCTTCTGCTTCAGCCTCCCAAGTAGCTGGGACTACAGGTGTGAACCACCACACCCAGCTAACTTTTCTATTTTTTGCAGAGGTCTCAATATGTTTGTTGCTCAGGCTGGTCTTGAACTCCTGGCCTCAAGTGATCCTCCCACCTCGGCCTCCCAATGTGCCAGGATTATAAGTGTAAGACACCACGCCCGGACAACTTAGATTTTAACATTATATTTTTCAGCTCCAAAATGTCAATTTGATTTTAAAACCTTTTAAAATACATTTCAATTCTCTATTCCATTTATCTCTTTTGACCATCTTTTCTTCTACTTTCTTTAACATAGTTATAGTTATTGTAAACTCCTTGTCTGTTAACTACAATGTTCAAACCATCCAGTTGTCTATCTTATCTACTTTTTTCTTGATTATTGATTGTATTTTCTCAACTCTTTGTATATCTAGTCCTTTTTAATTTTGCAGATATGTATAAAAAGACTGTAGAGACTCTATAGAATATTATTTTCCAACAGATACGATTTCTCCCTTTCCTTTGTTAAGCAGATGGTTTGAGGGGCTGATCAGCACAACTCAGTCAGGGATTGACCTACATTGGGTCTCCACTGCAGTTTTAATAAGACTGAGTCTACCTTTGGTTTGCTCCTATTCCTGAGGCATGGCCCTCTCAGCCTTCTGATTGAGATCTCGGCATGTATCCCTTTCTTCAGCTCTTACACTATGGAGAAATTCAGCTTTTCCCATTTGAATCTCAGCTCAGGTCTCCACCTCAAGATAATGGGAAATCTCTTTAGTCTCCCTGACTTGACTATAAGCTCCTTGAGAATAAGGGCCATATTTTATGTATATTTTACATGTAGCATGTAACACAGTAACTAGAGTATGATAGGCATCCAAAAGATATTTATTCTACTAAATCCAACTAACATTATACTTGATAGCTATTTCCTTCTACTGTCCCTTTTGGTATTAGTGTCCACCCATATGGAGTCCATACATACCCAGCTGCTTTTTTATAAACAGGTAAAGTAGAGAGAACAGTACATTGAAATGACAGAACTTGAGTGATGTCTTAGTCCAAACGTTTTAGATAACACTGCAAAAATCACATGCATAAACATGCGCCTTGATTATTCTAATGGCTACTAACTTTATATTCTAATATATTCTAATAACTACAATTTATAGAAATTGGTCAGATATTGTGGAAATCCAGGAAAGCCACACTATCCACAAAGCCTCGTCTCTCCTCTCCTCATCTTTCTTCCCCTTGTCTTCTCTCTCCCCTCTGATTTTCCTCTGTTCCATTCTTCTTTTCCTTTTCTCTCCACTTCTTCTTTTGCTGCCTTTTATTCTTTCTCTCTGTATCTTTGTCTGTTTTATCTCAAACTCACTTCATCGACTACCATTCTTTGCCTCTAAGGTAAGAATTCTAACTTCTTGGAGCCATTAGAGAGTGACAGATATGAGTCAAAATTTAGTGGGTAAATTCTAAAATAAAAAATTTTTAAAAATCAACAATATAATAAATCAAGGCAGTAACTACTTTACTGAGAATTACATTTTTTTTTTTTTAACCCGCCTTGACCTATTTGGGAAGAATGAAGTCATGTTCAGGTTGAGTACATAAACGATTTCACAACCTTGAAATAAAGCGTGGACTAGAAGGAGTTCTGGTTCTAGTAATAACGAAAAAAAAAAATCAAACAAAAATTGTACTTTTTTAGCCCTTACATTTAAACAATTATAAACTTCCACAAAAGAATAAACTATTTGACTGTACTTGAGAGTGACTAAAATAAGATAGAAACTAAAGGAAATTTTTACAGGCTTTTCCTCTGTGGGCACTTCCCAGTTTGGGAGGCTTGAGCTAACTAAAACAAAAGCTGGAAACCAAGGGGAAAATATTAGACAGGAGAGAGCACAGAGTGGCAAAAACTCCAAAGTTGTGTATAAATTATAATAAATTCCTTGGATGAGCCCCTGAACTGCACATGTGTGGTAGAAATTTCACAAAGGCTCAGTAGAAAGCAACACTGGAAGGCTTAAAAACCTGACATGGATTATGAGGTACTATTCACACAAGAGAGAAAGAGTTTGGAGTTGAATGTCTCCAAGCCAGAAGTGCTTAGCAAACACATCACTCGTATCGAAACCCCAGAAAAGCCAAGTAAAGACTATGTGTCAACACTAGGCATTCATCCTAAGACAGATACAGAAAACAAAATGTAAAATTAACCTTCACAAGATCAAGGTGACGAGCGAGTAATCTAGTTGTCTCCTAGGAAAAACAATCCACAGCCTTTAGAAAAATATAACAGAATCTAAACTCTCTATAACATATCACCCACAAAATCCAGTATATAATAAAAAATTTACCATACATACACAAAATACAAACATGTAACATGAAGTTCAGAGAATGATGACACAGACTTTGGAATTAGCAGGCAAAAACTTTAAATCAGTTATTATAACACCCAATGAATTACCTGAAAACTATGGTAACAAAGAGAGAACAGATTAAAATCTCAGGAGCAAAAAATGTAAGCAAAAATAATTCTATGACCGAAAACTACAATATTGGAGATGAATAATTCACTAAATGGCTCTAACATCAGATTGGAGGTGGCAGAAGAAAGCCACCTCAGTGAACCTAAGGACAAAAATATAATTTATAAATTCTGAAAAATAAAGAGAAAGAAGACAGAAAAAAAGTGAGCAGATCCTCAGTGGCCTGAGAAACAATATTTGACAGTCTAACATATATTGTAACTTAAGACCCAGCAGGAGAAGAGAAAGAAAATGTCACGAAAACATATTTGAAGAAACAATGAAAAATTTCCAGATTTGACGAAGTCCATTAACTTGAAGATCCAAAATGCTCAGAAATTCCCCAGCAGAAAAGACAAAGAGAAAAACACACCTGAGTTCATCATAATCAAACTAATCAAAAGTAAATATAAAGAGAAATATTTGAAAGTAGCCACAGAAAATTTGTTGAAGGGAACAATAACATGAATAACAGCTGATGTCTCCTCAGAAAAAATGAAGACCAGAGACAGTTAAATGTCTTTAAACTGTTGGAAAAAACCTCTCAACCCAGAATTTTATGTCCAGTATGAAGATCTTTCAATTAAAAACAAAAGAAAGACATATTAAATTAAGTGAAACTAAACTGGCAGAAATCCTCACCAGGAGACCTTTCCTAAAGGAAGCACTAAAGGAAGTTCTTTGGTTGAAGAAAATACAAGTTGGGAATTAAGATATGAAAGAAAAAAAAGAGGAGAAAATAGAGATTGTATATATTAATACACAGTTATATATAAAATACCAAAAAAGACAACCAACTGGTATATATATATATATATATATATATATATATATATGCTTTATATACACATATATAATATTACAGTATGAATTTTATAATGTATGCAGCTATAATAGGACAACACTAGCAACACAGATGAAGGAAGTTAAATGGAATTTAACAGTGCTTCAAGGATCTTAGATTTTTGTGACTAGATTGTTATGAGTTCTTATTGTAATCCCTAGAGTAACCACAATAAAGGAACAAAAAGAGGTATAGTTAAAAGGCCAGTAGAGACTAAAAATTACTCGAGTAATTCAAAAGACAGCAGGATGGAAGGAACAGAGGACAACTAAAAAACAAATAGGGAGATGGTGGTCTTAAATGAAACTGTATCAATAATTAAGTTAAATGTAACTTGTCTAACTCCTCCAAGTAAAAGGGGTAAAGATTATCAAACTGTTCAAAACAAGCAAGACTCCACAAAATGCTCTAGACCAGAGGTCGACAAACTTTCTCTTAAAGGATCAGACTACAAGTATTTTAAGCTTGCAAGCACTATAGTTTTTGTTCCAACTATTTAATTCTGCCATTGTAGCAAGAAAACAACTAGACTATATATTAATATAAATAAATGAGCATGGCTGCATTACAATAAAACTTTATTTATAAAATTAGGCAGTAGCCTGGGGGTCATATTTGCTCAGTCCTACTCTATTTAAGAGATGAATTTAATATAAAGAGACAGATAATTAAAAATAAAAAGATGGAAAAAGATATACATGTAAACAGTATACATATGAAAGTAGTGTGGCTATATTAATAATGTAAAATTCATGCCAAGGCATATTACTAAAGATAATGAGAGCTATTTCATAATTATAAAATGTTTGATATATAAGGAAGTTATAACAATTCTAGGTAGATGTACCTAATAAAAGCATAAAGCAAAACTGACAGAACTGAAGGGAAGAATAGATAAATATGCAGTCTTTGAGACTATAATACCTCCTTCTAAATAATTGATATGACAACTATACTAAAATTTAGCATGCATGATAATTATGAAGTAAATAACACAGTCATTCCGTGGTGTCTGCGGGGCATTGGATCCAAGAACCCTCTCAGATACCAAAATCTGTGGATGCTCAAGTTGCTGTACTGGACTTACTCTTTTACCATGAACATAATAAAGCAAAACAAAATAAAACAAAACAAGTATTTCATGTCATTGGACAACAGCTATCAAGGGACTATGTTTTCCAAGAGAAAAGAAACAAATAAGCTACACCTTATGATAATGTAGGATTTTTTCCTGGAGAAACTTTCTGGATGGTGGTGCCAAAAATGGGGACACATGCAGAGCACAGGGTTTTCACTGAATAGAGGAGACAGAGTCAGTGCTAGGTCAAACTGAGATGATGGAAATTACAAGAGAGAGGAAGAGCTATGCAAAGAAAAAGTATGAGAAATTTACATAAGTTCCTTTGATTCTTTCTTTAAGTACTTAGTCAGATATGCCAATCCTAATCAAGTTTAAAGCCAAGCTTCAAAAGAATTAAATGTATCCATAAGTAGCTTGGCCACCTGTCAAAACAAAACTCAGCATTCAATAAAAATAACATCAAAATTTCCAGCATCCAAACAAAAATTACTTAACATGTGAAGAAGTGGGACAATGTAACCCATAATTAGGTGAAAATTCAGTTAATACCACCATAATTACAAATAATTGAATTAGCAGGGAAGTATTATAAAACAGGCATTATAAAAGTCTACAAAAATCTAAAGGAAAACGTGAAGATAATAATGAGAGAAAGGGATTATTAAAAATAAAGTTGAATATCTAGAACTGAGAAACATAGGATAGAAATCATAATTTCATTGTATGGGCTTACCAGCAGATCAGACATTACAATAGAAAAAAAATCAGTGAAAATAAAGACATAGCCATAGAAATTATTCAATATGAATCTTAAATAAAAAAGCAAAGGCTGTAAGAATTATTAGAGCCTTAGTGATCTGTAGAACAATTTCAAGAAGTCTAATATACATATACTAGGAGTCTCATAGAGAGTGAAAGAGAGTAAAAACATTTGAGAAATAATTGCTGAAAAATTTCCCAATTTTGAAAAGCAGAGAAACAATATAATCCAGAGGCAATGGGACATCTTTAAGGTACTCAATATTTTAAAAAGTATCAATCTAGAAATCTGTACCAGTGAAAATATCCAACAACACTGAAAGTGAAATAAAAAAATTGTCATAAAAACAAAATATCAGAGTATGTATAAGCAGTAGACATGTACTCCTGGTGATGTTAAATGAGGTATTTCAGACTGGAACAAGGTGATAACAGACAAACCCTCAGACCCATTAAAAATAAGTACAGTGCTGGAAAGAATAAATATCAAAGTAAATACAAAAGAAAGTTTTCTCATTATTTTTAATTTTTAAAAAGATAATAGACTTTAAAGAATAAAATAATAACAGTATATTGTGAGGTTTGTAAGTATTTAGAAGACATATAGCAACCATAGCACAAAATATGTGAAGGGGATATGGAAGTCTACGCTTGTAAACTTCTTACATTACCTGCGAAGTAATTTTGTGTAATTTCAAAGAAATCTGAAGAGGTATAAAGATTTAAACAAACTATTATCTGCAGTAGCCTAACTGACAACTATGGAACACTGTACCCATCAACCCTCAAGTAAGTTTTTTTTTAAGTGTCCATGGAGTTTGTTGCATCAACACAACATAATTAAATGTGAAATATTTGGAATTTAACACAGTTTTAGTTACATGACTCCAAAGAAGAACCACAGAGGAATTTAAAAAATATTTGGAACTGAATGAATAAAAAAATGCAACATATTGACATTTTTGGCATATAAGTAATGGTGTCGACAGGGAAATTCATAGTTTAAATGTTTGTGTTACAAAAGAAGAAAGGCTAATATAAATACTCTGAACCTAATTTCTAGAAATTAGTGAAAGAAGAGCAAATTAAAATCTAAATAATGAAAAAATAGTAATGACAAGATAAAAAATAAGTCAAATCAAAAATAAACAGTGGAGGTAAAAACAAAGCAAATGTTAAGTGATTAAGAAAACTGACAACACCCTAGCAAGATTGGGCAAGGTAAAATAACAAAATACAATGTTAGAAAACAAAGAAGTGTTATCACTACAGAACCCACCGGCATAAAAAGGATAAGAGAATTCTACGGACTTTTTCTTTCTGCAAAAAATGTCAGTAAATTAAATGAAATGGATAAATTCCTTGAAAAATTTATCAAGTTTATTCAAGAAAAAGCAACCCTATATCCATTAAATAAATCAAAATTATAAATTTTGTTTTAAAGCAAATTCTCATGAAGGAAACCCCAGTTCCAGTTGGTTTCTTCACTGAATTCTATCAAACATTTAAAAAATTAATAAGCTTAGCAAAAGAAGATGGACACTATTTTTGAACCCATTTTATAAAGCTCATATTACACTAGTTCCAAGACACAGCAGAGATATTACAAGAAAAGAAAAGTAATGACCAGCATTCCTCATGAACATATACAAAAGAATTGTCAATAAAATGTTGATAAGTAATATCGATTAATATGTGAAAATTATGATACATCATCATACAGTGGGATTTATTCCAAGAATTCAAGACTGGCTTTTCATTCAATAATCAATGTATTTTATCATATTATCAGAATAAACAATATGATAAAACAATATGATTATTTTAATAGTTATAGAAAGAACATTTGAAAAAATTCAACAATGATTTGTGATAAAAACTCTTGGTATTTCAGGAATATTAAAAAAGATCTTCAACATGAGAAAAGACACTTTACAAGAAGGAATTTGGTCTCATTCAAAGAGAGATCTGGCCTTTGTCCTCAGTTTCTGGGAGGTAAACTCTAACAATTAGAATTTTCTGAGTTATATAGTAACTTTCTTATTCATGTTGGGTCCTTTAAATTATACTAATTAATGTAATAAAACCAATTAAATTAGTCTATGGAATGAGATATCTCAGGGCAAGGCCTTCCACACACACTTTAGGGTGGGGGCTGACCACACCAGAAATATAAACCATACAGTTTCAGGTGGGGGATGTGATCCATGTGATATCAGCCTGACCTCTCAGGAGTGGATAAGCTGGAGACTGAGTTCAACTAATCAATAATGTCTATGTAATGAAGCCCAATAAAAGCTTTGAACACCAAGCTTGAGCGAGCCTCTTCGGTTGGAAACACCCCATGTTTCTGCCACACATCGATGCTGATAGAATAATGTATCCTTGAGGACAATGGATACTTCACATCTGGAATCCTCCCAGACTTTGTCCTGTGTGTCTCTTCTCTTGGCTGGTTTTTAATGTAACTTTTCCTTGTAATAAATTTAATAATGAGTATAATAGACTTCGGTGAGTTCTTTCAATCCTTCTAGTAAATTATCAAACCTAAGGGTGGTTTGGGGAAACCCCAAAACTTGCAGTTGCTGTCAAAGTAAAGATAGTCTTTTGTAGACTCTGCCCTCTAACTTAGTTGTTAGACTTTTAACTCCTTGATTTTGGGGTCAGAATTTTTGAGTAGACTTGGTGGTCTAGAGGATTTTACCTTTAACCTTGAAGTTTGGCTAAGTCTGGGTAGGCATATAGAGCTGCCA